>CAIGRK010292359.1:0-13827 GCA_903798315.1 Fraxinus greggii | reverse complement strand
CTTCTTTAAGGTCCTTGGTCACACTATATTTGGGCTCTATCACCAAGTCCGAGATAAAAATATTCGCTCAGTCCTCCCAGTTGGTGGCCATTCCTCCCCTACGGATTCTTTGTCTTATGATGACCAGCGCCGAACTCAACTTTTTCTCAAAGACCAAATCCCTATATGGGTCGCCGTTGTTGGATACATCAGTATTGCAATAATCTCTGCTGCAACACTTCCACACATCTTTCCCCCACTCAAGTGGTATTACATTGTCGTTATATACATTTTTGCACCCACACTAGCCTTCTGTAATGCATATGGGTGTGGGCTCACTGACTGGTCATTAGCATCTACTTATGGAAAGCTAGCTATCTTTGTTATTGGTGCATGGGCTGGAGCTTCCCATGGCGGTGTTCTTGCAGGACTAGCTGCATGTGGCGTCATGATGAATATTGTTTCGACTGCATCTGACCTAACGCAGGACTTCAAAACTGGTTATATGACCCTGGCTTCCCCACGGTCCATGTTCGTGAGCCAGATTATTGGAACAGCAATGGGATGTGTAATTTCACCTTGTGTATTTTGGCTCTTCTACAAGGCGTTTCATGATTTGGGTGTCCCTGGTTCAGAGTATTCTGCACCTTATGCTCTTGTGTACCGTAACATGGCAATCTTGGGAGTTGAGGGGTTCGGTTCTTTGCCAAAGAACTGCATTACTCTATGCTGCGTGTTCTTTATTGCAGCCGTCGTTATTAATGGAATAAGAGACATCGTGGGAAAGAAATGGGCTAGATTTATTCCTCTTCCCATGGCAATGGCTATACCATTTTATCTTGGAGCATATTTTACTATTGATATGTGCATTGGAAGTTTGATACTGTTTATTTGGGAGAAGATTGACAAAGCAAAGGCTGATGCATTTGGTCCAGCTGTGGCTTCTGGATTGATCTGTGGCGACGGGATATGGACATTGCCTAGTTCGATATTGGCCTTGACCAGTGTAAATCCACCCATTTGCATGAAATTTCTGTCGAGGAAAACAAATGCAAAGGTTGATGCTTTCTTAACTTCTTAGCTCAGATATCGAGTTCAGCAGCTATAAGCCTGTG
Organism: Fraxinus greggii; assembly: GCA_903798315.1. Lineage (NCBI taxonomy): Eukaryota > Viridiplantae > Streptophyta > Magnoliopsida > Lamiales > Oleaceae > Fraxinus > Fraxinus greggii. The sequence continues at coordinate 12,733 of CAIGRK010292359.1, read as the reverse complement.
TAACCGGATTTCATCAATTTCCGGGTGCTTTGTCATTTCATTCTTGTTTTCCTTAAATAACAAGTCTGCTTCTGTCACTGATTTTACTAAAATGTTCTATCATGTAAATATAAGGTGTGCACATTACTTGCCAATTAAGTGCGTGGGATCTGAAGGAAATCTATATCTTGCGATCTTGAAAACATAGTATAATTCCATTTCTCAGTTCAAATGTCCTTGCATGTTTTCCCTTACCGTTATGAAAATTGACTCAGAAATATGTATATAGAACCAAGTTTCTATGCGAACAAAAAAAGTAAACGAAGATTCTACAAGAATTATTTTCTATTAAACTTTTGGTGTTTTTGCTATATATCTACACTAAATTCAAGTATAATCTCAATGGCAATGCATAATTGTTGCTTCTTATGCCTCAATCAACTCTCTAATAGGCCTCCTGTTCACATTCTCTGAAGGAATATCAGTAAACTCAGAGAGGATAGCCCTGAACTCCTCTCCTGAAAGTGTTTCCCTCTCCAGCAGTACCTCCACTAATTTATCAATTGCCTCTCTGTTGTTTCTTATGAGCTTTTTCGCAATTTCATACGCGTTTTCTATAATAAGTCTCACTGATTTATCAATGTCTTCAGCAAGTTTCTCCGACATTTGATTTCTAGCTAACATTCGTAATACCACGTCACTACTCTGTACGCCTTGCTCAATCAATGCCCATGGGCCAATCTCAGACATTCCATATGAAATTACCATCTGATGTAGAATACAGAAAATCTTAAAATTAGCTTATGAAGCATGTTATTTTATGGTACAAAGCAATTTCTTTCATTATAAGTACCTGTCTAGCTATTTGAGTTATTTGTTGCAAGTCTCCTGCTGCACCAGTTGTGATTTCTGCATCACCAAATATTACTTCCTCAGTTACCCTGCCTCCCAGGCCTCCCACGATTCTTGCAAACAATTGTTTCTTAGAGATCAATGTCGAATCTTCACCAGGTATGAACCATGTTAGACCTCGAGCTTGTCCTCGAGGGATCAATGTAACTTTTTGTACTGGATAGTGCCCCGGGGTCAAACTCCTGTGAACATGAAAATCATAATAAGATCATGCTATTGTTCTTGAAAAAAGCTTAATGGAACAATCATGATAAGTCGAGCTTCTTCGCTTTAAATAATCAACTTACGCACAAACTGCATGTCCAATTTCGTGATAAGCAACTAAGATCTTGTTCTTTCCCTCTGTCATCTTGGTTCCTTCCATTCCTGCTACAATCCGGTCGATTGAATCATCTATTTCTTGCAATGTAATTTTAGGTTTGCCTCTTCGACCAGCTAGAATTGCAGCCTCATTCATAAGGTTTGCTAAATCTGCACCACTAAATCCGGAAGTTCGCATGGCAATAACAGTAAGATCAATATCCTTGTCTAGTTTCTTGTTTTTACTATGAACCCTTAGTATTTCGTCCCTTCCTTTAACATCTGGTAATCCTACTGTAACCTGTGCTTGACAGCATTAAACCCATAATCACATGTCCATAAGATTAATGTTCCAAACATTTTATTAATCTTCACAAACAAAAGATGGAATATTTACGACTAACCTGTCTGTCAAACCTTCCTGGTCTAGGCAGTGCAGCGTCAAGAATTTCTGGTCTGTTAGTAGCAGCAATGACAATCACTCCAGTGTTTTCAGTAAAACCATCCATTTCTGTCAGCAATTGATTAAGTGTTTGTTCCCTTTCATCATTTCCTCCACCAATGCCAGTTCCTCTCTGCCTTCCAACAGCATCTATCTCGTCGATAAACACCAGACAAGGGGAATTTGTCTTCGCCTTGTTAAACAAGTCCCTTACTCTAGATGCTCCCACCCCAACAAACATTTCAATAAACTCAGATCCTGACAGAGAAAAGAAAGGGACCCCTGCCTCTCCAGCTATCGCCTTAGCCAGCAACGTCTTCCCAGTTCCCGGTGGTCCAACTAAAAGCACTCCTTTTGGAATTCTTGCCCCTACTGCAGCAAACTTTTCCGGGGTCTTTAAGAACTCAACAATTTCCTGAAAATCTTGCTTTGCTTCATCAATTCCAGCTACATCATCAAATGTTACTCCGGTGTTGGGTTCCATCTGAAATTTAGCTTTGCTCCTGCAAGTATATGATTAGTCTTACACTGAATATCATATGTCGAAAAGAAATTCCCATATGTCCAAAGTTATTATGTTAAAAATACCTTCCTAATCCAAAAGGTAAATTAGGGCCTCCAAGAGTATTAGAAGACGAACTTCGCAGAAGTGCATAGCCTAAAAGTATCAATGGAAAAGCCAAGTTTCCAAGCAAATCAAGAAGGGAAGCCGTCATATTAATTTCCATTGGATGCGCAGCAAAATCCACATCCTTTTCTTTGAATTTCCTCAAGAGTTCTTGCGGCAATCCAGGTAACTGAATCTTGACCCTCTGGATTTTGTTCAGTGCAGGATTGTATATCTCAGCGATTGCCACAGTCCCGTTCTCAAACAAATCTACTTTGTTGACAGCACCTTGATCCAAGTATTGCAAAAATCTTGAATATGACATTCTACTTGATGTGGCTTCGGCTGGGCTCTCCGGTTCAGCTGCTCTTGCACTTGCAGGCTGAACTAGAGCCCCTCCGAAAACTTCCACTCCAGTAATGTTTAACAGTTTTCTTCTGCTAAATTTGAAATCTGGCGGCGTTTTTTGTAACGGATTAGCTTCTCTACAGAGGTTTGGTTTTGATTTCGTATGGTGATCATCTTTCGAAAGGTCTTGAAATTTGCAGATGGGTAGATAGGAGGCAGATAAAGAAACAGCAGGGTACATGTTCTTGCTGCAACCAAGATCTAAATTGATTAGTAGAATGTAAAATGGCAGTTTGAAGAGGACTATGACTGTCAATTTTGGAGGGAATGTTATGAAACAGCAGTTTAAATAGGATAAGAATGAGATGTTTCTAGTTATCATAATTTCATGAAAGATCTAGAGTATGAATATGAGCTCATGCATATGATTGGCAGACATAATCAGATTTTTTCTGTGACCATACATTTGGAAAAATTAAGGTCTTTCGTTGTGACACCTGCGTGGACAATGATTCTAGTTCGTGTTAGAATTTTTTGTCGATCACCAGTCTAGTCATTGTAGTTTTGTTATTTTTAAAATTCAAAAGTTATTATAGTCGTCTTTTCAATTAGAAATCTGTGTATTGAAATGCAAGTATTCGATTTTAAGGGCATCTCTATAGGGTCCATCCTGAAATTGTGGGGGGCTTATACCAACCTTTCGAATGAGCCTTTGCTATAGTTAAATATTGGGCCGAATTTTGGGTCGATCGACCAGTTCAAACGTGAACCCTTTTAAAATTTTCTTAATTGTTCCTGTGAAAATTTAAATTTAAAATTGAAAATTGTTCTTTCTCACCACATGGACTTTTCACGTGACTTCTTTCAAACGTTCTTAAAACGTCTATCCACCGTATAGATTTTAAAAGGTATTTTTAACAGACTCACTCATTTCACAATATTTTTAAAAGTGAAAATTACACCCACATATTTTTTAACTTATCAATTCAAAAATAAAGTTTATATGTTTTTTATTCAAAAATCAGGTTATAATTCAAAATTTTAATATTAATAAAGTTATAACATTAAATTAATCTACTTATCCAACCTACCCCATCTCCCTTCTCCCTAGCCTCTCGATCCCTGTCGAAAGACCACCTTGACGAGAGCGCTAAACATCGACAAGCACTGTTATGAGAGTGGCTCGGTGCTCACATCGCTGCACAGCGACACTATAAGTACCACGCACCGCCACTGCGCAGCGCTCACAGCTCTGCGTGCAGCTGTGATGAAGTTTTGGGTGTAGTCCTTGGTTTAGTTACTTCCTCATTTACTTCGCTGTTTAGCGTAGTTTTGGAATGATTTTTATTGGTGGTTTTCAAATGGTGTTGATGGTGAGGAGTTGGTGGTGGTGCAGGCTGTGGTGGTGCTCGCGATTGTGGTGGTGTTCTAGCAGTTGTGATAAGGTTGCGCGAGGTTTGGTTGGTGTCAATGAGATTGAATGAGATGAAAAATGTTTGTAACCAATTATTTAGGTGATTGTGACCAATAAAATATTAGTTTGTAATCAATAAATAATATGTGGCCGATAAAATAGATAATTTGTGATTAATAAACAATATGTAACCTGAAAAATGTACGACTAAGTTTGTAATCGCGACTCGCAATTTGTTAAGTTGTAACAAATTAATTGGATAATGTGTGACTATAAAATAAGTTGTAGCTATAAAATTTGTAATTTGTGAGTGGGAAATAATACGTGGTATATCAATTTGATAATTTGTTATCGATAAATATTTTGATTTCTGATCGAGAAATAAAACATAACCAATTAATTTGATAATTTGTTACCGATAAATAAGTTGTAATCTATAAAATTTGTGATTTGTGACTGTGGTGGCATTCAGTGATTGTGACTAGTATGTTGTGACCATAAATCCTGATTTTTGAAATTTTAAAATAAACTTATTAATTTTGGAAGTATATCTTTTAAACACCACCTCTGTCTCCTCCGATTTATACACATTAGTTAAAAATTAGTTGGGCTATACGTTAACATATAGTGGGTCAGCCTATGGAAAAAAAATGTTGGGACCCCTTTTTTTTTTTTGGCGACAATATCGCATCTCCAAGAAACCCTCTGAAGGTAAAATTAGGAGTGGACAAAAAACTCGTTCTCGAGTCGAGTCGGGCTCAACTTTCAGGTTGAGATTTCCCCACCCGAAAACCACAGCATTAAAGGAAAAAAATACCTTGAAATCAACCGAACCAACCTTATTCGGTCCATTTTGAACCTATTCAGTTTGACTATCAAGTTGGATCTGAACACAATCCAATTTGACCAATGCCCACCCCTAATAAGTTATTCTCCCTTTTTTTTAAAAAAAACAACCATTAAAATTAAACTCAAATAGACTTTTTAATTTACCTATCAAAATAGAGAATCGATTAGATCACATTATTCCAAAAGTCAAATCAACTCTAGATTCGTATTTATATCAATGGTACTTAATTAATCGTAAGTCTTTATAATTTTATATAATATTTTAATAATTTAGTTAATAGATGATAATATATAAATTTATTAGAAAAAAAAAACTAAAATAATAGATACTCGTTGAAAAGAGTAAAATAAAGAGTTAAAAAAAAATTTCATTAGCATGCCGTAATGATCTGTAATTAAAATTAGAAATGCTATCTAGTACAAAATATCCTAACAAAATAAAGAATTTCCTAAAGATACTCTTAGTTACCGAAGTATAACAATCTCGGCCTCGTGCGATTTTGTAAACATGCATTCGTATTGTTTATTATTTGTTTAACCAAAAGCATTTTACTAAGTCACGTGTAACTATAATTTCGTGCACATTAACAATAAGAAAAATTCTATTTGTACAACCGAGGTTGACAACCCCTCACATGCGTGTGGGGTCAGCATGTTTAAAAAATTCTAAAAAAAAAAAGGATGGGCCACCTACGTAAGAGGTGACGTTGTACGTAGAGCATGGCTCTAACAATAATAACATGTTTTAGAAGATATTATTTGAAAAACCATCCAGATATTATAGAAAATAACATGTTTTAAAATATATTATTTGGAAAACATGTATATAATTGTAAAAGAAACTTCGTTACATTTTGCAAATCTTTGAATAAAATTAAAACGAAACAAATAAGTCCAAAGCAAAAACATTAGGGTTTTTCCATTGTACAGATGTAAGGGTTGACAAAACACCTACAGATGTCTCACATGAGTTGGGTCCTAAAAAGGTTAAAAAAGTACCAACCCACCCTGTTTGTGAGTGGTCGGTAGGTGAACCCCTACCTGTACAACCAGCAAGCTTCAAAACATTATGGGGAGAAGTCCTAGAGGACATGACAATTTAGTACATAGTAGAGCCACTACATGATAGTGCTGGAGATTTTAACAGTATACAAAGATGAACCTCCCAAAACTATACTAGTTAAGACACATGCTTAAATCTTCTAAAATTAAACCAGAAGTTCGACAGATAGGTACATGTATATGGATACTGGTAATTTCAGTTCAACTCTGTTCGATGCATTTAAATGTTATTCGATTTCCCACATGCTGCTGGATCGATAGTAGGTTCCTCGGGCACATCTTTTGACAATTGTAGAGAATCCAGACAGTGAGGCAATCGAGTGGAGGTTGGACACTCGCCTGATGATTGACGCGGTGATGCAGATAACAGGTCGTCTTGAATTGGTAGACTGGGGTTTGGATGTGACATAGTTCCGCACACTGGTAATTCGGGTTCTTGTTCTTCACACCTGAAATTTTATTTTAGATTCTAGTAAGAAGGAAAAAACCACCTATTGACATTTCAACTACCAATAGCTTTTAGGAAAAGCCTTTCAGTTGGAGTAGTATACTAGTGAAAAAATTTCATCAAATTAAAAGCCACTAAAGAATTTTTCGCAGTTTTTGACATGATAAAGTAAAGCAAATGTTGATCGACTTGCAAAAAGCAGAACAAGTATGGGCACTTCATCAAGAAACGAAAAAAGTGCAAGCTTATACTTACGGCATGAGATGCTCAAGCTCACTAACAGCATCATATAACGCATGTAGAGCCATCTTCTTTACCTATTTGAAGTAGTATCAACAGTAGCATTAGCATACTAACTGAAGACGTGTAGTTGATATTAGTAAGAAATATGTCAAAAACAGAGAAAGCAGTACGGAGTAGATTAATTCAAACTAAACAGAAATTGTACGGGATTATTTATAAACCATATATAAAGCTTTCCAAATCACATCCATGCAAAGAGCTGCTTTACATGGCTACCAATTGATGGCTTGCATACAATAACCTTCAAAATATGAATGTTCATATGGGAAACAATTAAGTTTATGGCACTAAAGTTTCGGAGGTGAAAGACTTGAACATACTGCAAAACCAGTTCATAAAAAAATATCAACTGGCTCTTTCTTTCCATTTGACCTGTGAAGCAAAAAATCAAGCAATACCTCTAACTTGTCCTCCTTAGCCCTGTGGTTCTGAGGAAGAACACGAAATTCCTTAGTCAATCGAACACACTCACCGAGATTTTCAGGTGAAACAAAGTCGAGAGCAACTTTTATGCAAGACTGCAAGTAATCATGACAAGACACCAATAAGTACCAGACATAAAATGAAGATTTTCGGAGGGGAATGAGAAATCAAACAGAACTGACGGGGTGCAAGGAAAAGATTATATAGAAGAAAGAAAAAAGCAACTGGTACTTGTCTATTAAATAATATAAAAATCAATGCAACATGTGAACAAAATAGAGTAATTATTCAAGGAACGGCATTGCATCTACAGCACTCTTTTGGAGTCATATAAGATGATATGATCTCAGCAGTTTTGTTCAATTAAACGCCAAAGAGGCCCATTTTTACCAGTGGCACGCTGATACAAGAAGATTAATGCGTAGACAAGTTTTTGCATAAATAGTTCCAAGTTTTTGCAATTCGCATACAAGTAAAATATTTTAATCATTATTCCTAGTGCAATTTACTCTAGGGAAGGTAGCTAAGCAGGATATGAGTCACTGCTTATATACCAGGTAGTAGATATATTCCCATAAACATTCTTCAATCCCAGTAAGTGGGAGAAGGTAAAAGGATTTTTAGTGTAAGAGGGCAGCAGGGGAGTTCAGATAGCTAAACTTACTTGTTCAGCACAGTCAATCTAGAAAAATCTCTCATGGATGTTGCAGGTTCAACCATCAAAAAGGTACAAGGGCAAGCAGCCGGACACTAACAGAGATTTAACAAGGCCAGACTCTTATCTTAAACATACATTTCAGTCTCTCTCTCCTGATGCTATTTTGATAGCATCTATAGACAAGTAATTCAAATTTATGCAACTTTGAAATACTCATTTTCCTACATATTTAGTGTGTAAAAATGATAAATCCTATTTGCCACTTCACCCTTCCACAATCCCCAGGTAAAATGGTTATAACATGTCGAAAGGAGCCTTTCAAAATTCATGTAGCATTGACATCAAATAATATTAAATCCAAGAATCAAGGTAGAAAGAAAATTAAATAATAAATAAGTCTATCATTCTGATCACTTAATCAACGTGTCTTTTTCCCTTAACTTACCATTGACTTTGGAGCTTTCCATAAAGGAGCATCAGAAGTTAGATTATTTGGCATTGAGGTTCACAGAACGGAACACAACTTAGATGAAGTGAAAATTTAGAGAACATTTGTGAAGGCTATTGAAAAGAGCATAATCTGAAGTACCTTAAGATTTCTAACTTGATGAGGACAACCAGCCGGTATGAAGATGGCCTCTCCGAGTTTTTGCACAAAAGTCCAAGGTTCAACTCCTATATCAAACAAGTTAGTATCACTAACAACTTCTACATAGGAAAGGTATAATCCAGTCAAACTAAAGCATAACAAACCATATTCCTCCTTAAGCTTCGCTTTATGATACGAGGTCAAGTAGAAGCTCTGATCATGGATCGGGTGTACAACCTAATAACTCAAAAAAATATGGTAGAATATAAGACGATGAATTTCAACAGCAAGACTTTGTTACCAAAAGGGAAATAAATACTATAATGACTCTAAATCAGTTTGAAGAATACTTCTCCATGCAAACAGAATATCATACAAGTCTTCCCATCTCTATCCGTAACCACCAAAAGTTCCAAATTTTCACTAAAATACAAAGCCACACTAGTGACTCAACATAAGCTGACGGCATCAAGTGAACACTTCACCAGTCTATAATATACACCACATAAGTGGCATCTAAAAACAGAGGGAATCCGCAAATCAAAAGAAACTTCATTCATGCCAGCACAAGTTAACTACTACTACAAGCAGAATCAATTTGTTGATCTTGAAAATAACACACTGAGGGAAAATGAAACTTTTGGAAAACAAAGACCCACAGGAGTGTGGAAATGAGAAGTTGAAGATATTGTTAGCGCATCTTTTCAAAGTTTCGGCTAACAGAGTATTTGGTTGCTGAGGCTGACTTAATGTCTAGCTGAAGCATTCGAATATTACATGGCATATACTCTAAAGACAATGAGGCCAAAGTTTTTTACTAAAAGAAAATATACGGCTTGTTTGAAAAGAAGAAAACAGAGCAAATTAAGTTAGTGAGGACTGAATACGTTCTTTTACTGCAAAATCATACTTCTGAGTCCACAAGAAAGGAAGACCAAAAACTTTCCCGGGTGTAGCAAACGAACAGCCATAAAACAGGCGAACTGCTGCCCAGGACATTAGATTTATGGCAAAAACCACTCCCAGCAAAATAATCCTGACATCCAAACAACTGTATCTTTTCATGGGAACTAGGAAATGCTCTTATATTAGTTTCGCAAAATCAATTGACAAGATGGAGAAAAGGTTAACTTCATGGATGTTCAATGTGCAGGCACAAAAAGTTCTAGAATAACTTCCAACGAAATGGCTTCTTTGCATGGAAAACTATAAACGTTCAGCATGAAAAAAACTAAAGAATCCTTTCAATATATAAGATAGATATCAGACTACAAAAATGCATCATCTTATATCAGATATATTATTAAAAAATATTCTCTCTCTACATAATAATTCACCACCAGAGGTAATATTTCTGAGTACACAATAACAAAAGAAAGAAAAATATGCTGCAGGCTCCAAATATATTTGCCATCTATTCTATGAGACTAAGGGCCCCCGTTTGGCATAAATCACATGGCATATCCTATTTTTTTCATGTAATCTTTAAATTTCTAACGCTCAAAGGTAGCATGTGCCATGTCCTACATTAAAAAGTAAATAAATAAAGATGTAATATACAAATTTTAAATTTTAAGAATTTAAACCAACGTGTGCGTGTCTGTGACCATTCAACAAAGGACTCGAAAGAAAAGATAAGAAAGAGAATACTGTAAGTGAGGAGAAAAGGTATACCAAAGCTAATGGTAGATCAAGTAAAAGGAGTAATGAAGAAGAAAACAGAGATAAAATTAGGAATAAAACTAACTTCAACTAGAACTATTCCAAAAAACCTTCATTACCAGAAACATCAAGAAGCTCGTACTTTCTTTCAAATATGAAGAGAGGCAACAATAAGTTTTTTCCGACAAAGTCTAGCATCATTATAACTTTGTCATACTAATAGAAGACTTCTCATACCTGCTCTACCGGACAACAATATATATGCCTGAATTCTTTATGGTGTTTTTTCAAATATTGCTCAAGCTTCGGGACATCTTGCCGCCGGAAAATGTCCCAAACTGCACCTCCCTCACCCATGTCTGGTACAGCTGATGAGAACTTAAAACAGGTACTTTTTCCAGCAGAAAACTGACCCTCCTCCTCTGAGAAATGCAGGTCAGAAGGAAAATCAATTTCTCCTACCTCACTGTCAATTTCCTCCAAATTTTTTATTTGTTGATTTTTCGAAGCAGTTGCACTTTGTGTTGACAAACCTTTTGACTTGATACGCAGTTCATCACTTGATGTACTCCCTGTACCATATCTATTACCCTGTATGCTGTTTCGGGTTCCCATTGTTAAATCGATGTCATTTTGATTTTCCAATAGCAATCCAGAAGCTGCATTTGATTCCTTAGATATGTTTTGAGGAAGGTTATTATCCTCATTCTTTATAGGCAACTGGTCAGTATCTTCCACTATGTTGTCAACGTTATTGAGCACGGTATCAACATTTGTAATCTGGTTACGAATGGGGTGAGAATGCTCAATTCCATCCTTATCTGCAGCAAGACAACCTTCATCAGATGGTGACACAGTCACCCAAGCCTCTTTATGATCAGTACTAACAATACCAAAGAGTTCTTTACAGTCCTGGGCAGCATGATTTTTCTTCAATTTCTCAATTTTGGTAAGTTGATCTGCTGTAGGAGTCGGATCAGCAGTGTGCATTAATATATTCACCTGAATAAATTAAAAACTTCAAGAATTAAGAAGACAGTTTTTACCTATACAAGTTCACTATAAATCAGAAGCAAAACAGATAATCACATAATCTCATATATCTTGAAAATCACAATGAGGCATATCTCATATGGACACTCGCAATTTTAACATAAAGCTGATCAATTGAGGCCTGTATCTATTATTGCTTCTTGGGGCACCTCAAGTGGCGAAGTACACATGCCATTGGTTCAAAGACAGCTCCAAGTTCTACTGAGTTAGATGAGGGGAATGTATCCAAACCAGTAATCCCAAAGACTAGAATCTTTACTCGAGCAATTCTGATGGAAAGCAAATTAACAATAATCTTCATAACACAAATACCATATCTTGAGATAGCTCGTCTGGTTTTTTATCCGTAACTCATAAAAAAATTGCTAGTTCATTATTACGGGTAGTTCCTCCGAAGGATCGGACTAATGACATTATATTAGATTAGTATTACTTAGCGATCCCAGCTTAGTAAGTCTTGTCTTCCATGACAAACCGTTGGCACTAGTCCTACATTTTGTCTCCATGAACCGAGAAAAGGGGCTCGACGCGTAAATGAGAAAAGCAAGGAGGTCAACCNCAAATACCATATCTTGAGATAGCTCGTCTGGTTTTTTATCCGTAACTCATAAAAAAATTGCTAGTTCATTATTACGGGTAGTTCCTCCGAAGGATCGGACTAATGACATTATATTAGATTAGTATTACTTAGCGATCCCAGCTTAGTAAGTCTTGTCTTCCATGACAAACCGTTGGCACTAGTCCTACATTTTGTCTCCATGAACCGAGAAAAGGGGCTCGACGCGTAAATGAGAAAAGCAAGGAGGTCAACCTCTTTCAAATATACATCTCGATCGGAAAAGAATCAAGAGAAAGAGATATGGATAGATTTCTCGAACCAAATGAACAGGAAACGAAAGAACGTATAACTCCCGAGGAATTTCAATTGCACTCATATTTATCACTGTTGGAATTGGGTATGGAAAGCAAATTAACAATAATCTTCATAACACAAGTACCATATCTTGAGATAGCTCATGTCAGGTTTCTTATCCATAACTCAGAGAGAGAGGGAGAAAAAAATGATCAGTAAACAAATGTGTATTTCAAGTCAAACTTGTACAGTGTGATTCATATCTTATAAAGAGAATGTCCTAGAAAAAACATTAGCTAAATCACAACCACAAGAGCACTAATTAATTGGCAAACTAAGAACACAGCTTCATCGGTAGTAATTAAAGACAGATGTTGAACAACAGCAACGATCAGTTTACTCATTGTCAAATGTGCAAGTATAAGTTCATTGAAGCATAACATTCCTTCGATAACTGGCAATTATGCTATCAAGTTTCATGTTACCATCTGAATGCTTACATGAGGTTATGGCTTATCATCATACCCAAATATGCAATATATACATATCCTTATTTCCCCTTTCACCTGGCATATGAGGTGTTTGGGATTCTAACCCAATAGGAAAGGACAAAGAAATATTTTCAGCACAAATGTTTCTTAATGGGGAACCCTTTTTCAATTGAGTTCTACTTTCCTTTATCAGTGGATAAAATACACAAAATTTTGAAATCAAAATTGTTTAGCGCAGTCAAATTAAATTTCTTTTATGGGGGACAAATACGGCACACAGTTTGGTTTAAAATATAAGAATCCAGCATGCCTAACTCTAGTTTTGGAATGTAACTTTGAT
>CAIGRK010292224.1:0-12038 GCA_903798315.1 Fraxinus greggii | reverse complement strand
TGTTGTCCGGTTTATGATTGGACATAGGTGGACCACTCTTGCATATGCTTTGTTTTAGAATTCTGCTTTCTTTAATGGTATGTTAGGTTAGGAAGATTGGATAACACTAAATCGTATTATGGAAGAAAAAGAAATAGATCTTGTTCATTAGAGTATTGAGTCGTGCCTAATATTGCTTACTAAACATGCACAAGTGGTATTGTTAGTTACACAAGCCTGAAGTCACAAGAGAATGTAATATCATTTTTATCTAGCTTTAGAATGACATGTGAAACAGTTGATTGCATGTTAAGGATGGTGATACTCGTATATTTCTTTGCAGGTCTCGCGTGATTGAACTGTTGTCATGCATTTATCTATTAAATGCGCCTCTTTACAAAAATGCATGAAATCTTTTTCGGGTTGATTTGCTGCTGTTTACTGAGTGTTTGAATTTCTTTGTCAAATTTAGGGTGTTATCTAAGTGTAATATGAAGTTCATTCTTTTCTTCAACTAATACTGTGTTGCTTTTCTTTTTCCGGAAGAGGATGAATAAGAAAACCCAGACCCATATTTTTCTGATTTGGATTCTGTTGAAATGTGATACAAAGTTGAATGCTTGCTTCTTTGTTGAGGTCCAGATAAAATTGCATTACCGATGAGTTTACGCACATATCCTTTTCTCCTAAAAAACTTCTATGGCTTGTTTAGTAAGGTGGACTTCATCGCATTGGACTATGAAAGAACAAAAAGAAGTGAAAATCTTGTCTATTGTATTCTTAAGTCTTGTCCAATGCTGTGTGCAGAATACTCTTACAGTTGAGGATCCGTATATATTTCTGTTAATGATAGTGACAATGATTTGTGACCATTATATGTCTATCCTTGGCTCCTTGCCTTCTTTTTTAAAAGATTATGGACCCCAATTCATTGAGTCATCGTTGGTACATTGTAATTTGTTGGCAATCATCTTGTGATATGAAATTGACCCAGGAAATAACAGTATTGTTTGATCCAGCGCAACATCCAACAGCATACTGGATCGAGCTCTTGGCTCTGAAGAAGCTCAACATAAGGACTTTCTCCGGCTGGTAGAAAGCATGCAAACATCCTTTCATCTTTCCTCAAGAGATCTGTGCGAGCTTAAAGGTTTAAAATTTTAACTATGTTATGTTGTTGGATCATGTTGAAGGATATCATGAATTATCGGCAAAAACAAAAATTTTCTTTACCACTGCTGCTGCAAAATGGGATGCCGATTTTTTTGTCAAGGTTGATGATGACGTCCACGTCAATTTGGGTAAAAACCGAGTACCTACTTTTCTATCACTTGAATCACTTCAAGACTACATTTCCTCTTCGTTAACTTGGTGTTTTTGTTCCTCCAGGTACACTAGCAGCGACTCTTGCTCGTCATCGATCGAAACCTAGAGTTTACATTGGGTGTATGAAATCTGGACTTGTTCTTTCTAAAACGTAATCAGAGTTTCCACAGTGCTATTGTGTTTGTAAATTTCTTGCATCAGTATTATTTTAGGCATTTACCTCTGTGGTGATATCCAGGAATGTCAAGTACCATGAACCAGAGTACTGGAAATTCGGAGAAGAAGGAAACAAATACTTTCGACATGCAACTCGTCAGATTTATGCTATATCAAAGGATTTGGCTAACTACATCTCTATTAATCAGTAAGAATTTTTTCTTTCTTTCTTTTTAATGGGTAAATCCTGGCTACATAAACTTTTTTTTTCTTTGTGCTAATATGGACAAGAAGAATATAAAGCCAAGATTGTTGGTTACTTGGTTATCAGGTTTCATTTCGTGTATCAATTTTTCTTGGATAATGTAGTAATTGTTGGAAATATGAATGGCAAATGTAGACATATATTGCACAAGTATGCGAACGAAGACGTGTCACTTAGTGCTTGGTTTATTGGTCTCGCAGTCGAGCACATTGATGAACGAAGTATGTGCTGTGGCACTCCACCAGGTATCTATTTTTGCCGAACACTTTTGAGTCTTAGGTTTACCCTTCACGTTGAACTTCTTTTGACTAAATATTTGGTTGCTATTTTGCAGACTGTGAATGGAAAGAACAAGCAGGCAACGTATGTATTGCCCCTTTCGACTGGAGCTGCAGTGGAATTTGCAAGTCAGTCGAGAAGATTATATTTGTACACGAACGATGCAGTGAAGGGGAAGAGGCTCTTTGGAATGCTTTGCTATAGGTTCGTAAGAAGGAAAAAATGCTCCGGTTAACGCAAAACCTTCACTGTCAAGATGCAGCATAATGAGGTCGGGATATTTGGTACAAATGAGAACTATTTATCCTAACCAATGATTGTAGACACAGACATAAACAAGATTTTGAGATAATATGCGTTCGACCTTAGACGACTCTGACAGGACAGCTTGATATATAGCCCGTCTAGAAGGCTAATTCTTGATGTTTAGTCCTCAATATTTGATTCGGTGTACATAATGCTCTATTTAAGCTGTGCATTTTGGTGCTTTTCTCTTCCCTTTTAGATTTAAAAAATAAAATAAAAATCAAAGTCTTCCATTGGAAAAAAGGCAAGAAAGAATTAGTATATGTCAGGCAGCATTATCAATTCGAGCATTCAACAGAAACAAAAAAGTCTACGACATTCAATGACTTCCAAGAAACAAGTTTTCAGCAAATAAGAAAACTTCTTGAGCAACGAGGATGAAAAGGCATCACCTTTGAGCAAACTTCACCAAAGCATTTCATTCAATAGATTCAATAAAAATAGAAAAAATCAATTGAGGATGCTAACTGGTCCTTTAGCACAATCTCAGCGATTTTTTCTTGACGTGCCTGATGCCTGAAAATCGCCATCAAAGAACTGTTGATAATACAAGTCTCCAACAATCAAGTCGAGAAACTATGCTATTTTCTTCCCCTGTTAAGCCTCTGAAGGTGATAGTTAATGCTTCCCCAAGCCGTTTTGTTTTTGCCAGTCTACAGAGAAATCAGAGAGGAACCGCATGCAAAACAGCAAAGAAGATCCAATCGGATATAATTCACACGAATTCGAAATCTTGGTTTAAATAAACATAACATCCATATCAGAAATGAATGACAGATTAAATGGTGCAGTTTCCACTTACCTGAGCATCCATGCAGGCGTTTAATTGAGACTTTTGCCGGCCACACTTTTCATCACTGCCATGATTAAGAGCCAAACAATTAAGAAATGTAATCATCTCCTTCATGCAAGGTTTTTGAAGATTTCCAAACTTCTTTGGGTTGATATACAAGGTACCGGCTTTCCGACCCATTATTCACTGGTTAAAGGTGAAAATACAAAACTAACACAAAGTTAAAACATTAACAGTGCTCCACAAAATCAACAGGTAAATCAGAGTATATATATTCAACAGATAGCAGGAAATATCTAATATGAATAACGAACACACTTATTTACTATGCAGCTCATATCTAGTGACTAAACTTCCACCATTAGATCTAAATCCGAATGGGAAAGAAGAAAGAAAGCAAAGGCAAGATTAATTTTCTTGAGGTCGAAAAAGAATCCGTACGCGAGAGCCTCTTCAACAAAATGAAAGTTCAGGGAACCAGTAGCAGCTTATGTAACAATGCCATGTAATTAAGAGTTAGATAATGAATATAATTATTGGGATTCACATCCTTGCACTTTAAAGAACTCTCTATGATTGGATTTAGATAATAAGATTGGACAAAAAAGTGAATGAATATACTAGAAAATGCAATAAATCAAAGTACAAGGGATTCAGTAGTTTAGAATCTTAATTCTAGGTCCATTTCATGATAGACTAGATTCTAATTGCATTTGAATCTGCGAACTCTTTTTGGGAAAGAGGTCTGCATGGTGATGAGGATTAATCTTGGCTGCAATGCTAGTCGCAGAATGAGGACAATCCATCTCAAAGGAAAAGTAAAATCAGATTTCTGAATCATATACATATATCAAACTTTCATTTTTTGATGAATATCCAGGCATTTCCTTAACAGAAAACCTATATAGCGATATTGTTGATGGTTGTGGAAAAATTATTTATTCAATTTTCTATGAAATTTCTTTTTTAGTCTCTAAGGCTCTTCCAGTTGTTTATCTGTTACAATTGGTGAAACTTTCTAGCAGGCTAGCACTGCTAAAAGCTTCAAGCTGAATCGAGACCGATATATTGAACATGATAAAAGTTGTACAACAAAAAGTTAAGACAAAGGAAACCAGAAAATCAAGAAAAGAAACATGCAACTAAATACTAGGAAGAAGACAATAACATTCAATGGTGAGCACAATCAACAAGTACGCAGCACTTGCATTTCAATCAAGACTTACAATTTACAACAACCTCGTAGCATCACATTTTAATCATCCATCTAGCAATTGCAATTAAGCCCCCATTTGATTTAGCTAAAAATCATTTTCTTTAGCAGATTTCGATAAAAATTGATGAAATGTGCGAATGAAAAATTGAAAAAAATTGTGGGTCCAATAAAATGTGTTTTTTGAAAATGAGTGTTAGAAAATGGGTGTCAAACAAGGGCTAAATCTAAATAAGAAAACCTGCCTTAATAAATCACAATCATACCTAAAAACAGCAAAAATGGAATTTTTTCTGATTACATAGGTGTTAAAATCAAGTTAGTAGATGATTAGCCAAAAATACCCAGAGCAACAAAAGAAAAGAAATACTTCTATTCCGAAAAAAAACTATGAATTCTAGTAATCAAGCAATTCAACTCTCCTGGAAATTTGTTGCATTTACTCTTTTAATTATTTATTGATCTTTCGATATTAGTTTCCTTTTCCCGAGTGAAGCGGTAGTAGTAAATGATTAATCTTTGTTCAGTTGAGTAGTACTAAACATATGCAAATGGGACAAGTAAAATGACAACAGCGTGCCAAAATTAGTATAAATTAAACACATGTCGCATTTTTCACATAAATCTAACCCACAACATTTTATTCAAAGAGTCAAAAATTAGTATAAATGACCACTTGAGCAGTTGAGCTAGACAGGGTTGATGCTACGGCATACTGATTCAAACAATTTATGGTAAGTAGCCAATAGAGAAACAACACAATATCACCACACATGAAAATTAGAGCTCCAAAGAAAATCATCAGGATCAAACTGGAGTAATTAACTAGTGACAAACAATACATATGTATTTCAACTATTCAACTGAATAATAAACTTCTCAAAACTACCATCCGTTTCTCTATTTACACCATTTTTCAATTGTACTTTCACATACAGAAAAAGATACTGCTCAATTATTATCCTACAAAAAAGGTAAGAAAGAAGGAGAGCAACCCAAAAACAAATATACTGATTCACATTTCAAGCAATTTATCCAAAAAATAGATCGAAAAATAAGCTCCGCAAAATTAAATCTAGATCAGATGAGTAACCCGAAGAAAGCGGGAAAAAATGAATAGGAGAAATTTAAAACGCTATACCTTAGCTAATTCGTGAAGACGGGAGGAGAACTCTGTAGATTTGGGAATTGGGAGAGAATTTTGCCCAGTGGTTTCTCTCGTAATTAGAAGTGGGCTACGTGATGCTATTGGGCCGAGTTCCACAAAACTAGATAGGTTGCGTAGAGATATTGGGCCAATGGACACATAACAGTGAACAACCTTTTGGGCTCGAAATAATAGCGTGTCAAACGGGTCGAGCCATTCATCGATTTGCGGACTTGTGTCGTTTTTTTGCTCCTTTTTGGACTTATTTTCGTATTTAAAAAAAAAATCATTTTTGAGCTCTTTTTTTTCCGGAAAATTCTTCAAAACAATAGCTTGCTCGTGGACGGCTAGACTCGATCCCAAAAGGCATACGAGCTATAGGTTCAATCTAGATCGACTAAGCTTGAATGTCTAAAGATCGAGTCTGTTCGACTCTACCTTGTTTAGAAGTAGGAAAAAAAAAATTTGCAAGTACTTTTATGTTTCACAAAAATAGTATAAACACTGTTAATCAATTATTTCAATTTTTCGTTCAAATTGAAGTAAAAATTGGAAAAATTATGGTTGGGTTCCTAAGCTCTATGAAATGTCGCAAAAAGGTCTCTAGCCTGTATTTTGTTGCATTCAAGTAATCAACCATTTTAGTAGTTTCAATTTATTAATCAAAAAACTTTTTCGAATTTTTAAATAGTTAAACGAATTCATGGCTCTCCCATTTCAGCACTCGCCAATTGTGTCAGTCACCTTATTTGAAATATCACATTATTCCCACTGATCAGTGCTTAGACTCTTTGTAAAACTTATCTTATTTACTTTTTTTCCATCACAAAATTATCAATACTACAAAAAGTATGAGGTAATGAAAAATACTGTCATCTTGATCCGGTTCATTGATAGCATTGTTGCTAGGTGGGGAACGGATTAAACTGAGTTGGATTCCAATTAGCATGTCTTAAGGATAAGAAAATTGGGTGTATCCAACTTAGGGATACCAACATGTGATGATCATGTGAATTGGTTGAGATTACAATATTGTACCCTTTCTCAACATTATTTACTAGAAAGTGCTCGAAATTATTCAACAATATAATTGATCAGATTTTGATCGAACGTGCCATTTACTCGTGTGTGGATACTATTTAGTATTAAGGGACGACTAGGCTCTAAAACCCTTTTAGCATTATTTGGCATGCAATGTCGAAACGAGCATATTTTTTATTTCTTAATACTGTCAAATGTTGCTCGTTACTCCCTTTAGGACCCACCTACTTATAAGTAGTTAAACTTAACAAGCTTAGTCACACGAGTATAGTTTATGCTCTCAACCCCTCTTAGCTTTATTTGTCAATTGACATGCAATGTTGTACACGGCTAAAACAAGCAGAATTTTATCTTTCTAGTCGATCTAATTAACACGTGTGATTTACCAATGCTCGTCCAAATTTTGGTTGAAATAATAATTTGATGTGGGAGACAGCGCTAGCACAAATAGCAATAGCATTTTTATGGTGTATTTGTGTACTGGCCACTTTGTCGGGGCAAAATGAATGCTCTTTTACTAATATTTCAATATTCAATTGCATGGACACACTTTTGCACCCTTATAAATAGCTAACAATTCTTTCAATTCAAACATCAATTCTAACGGCAACCTACATAAGTGTTACAAGTATTGTTTTCTTTATTTTATTGGTCAGAGTTGTATATTTGAAGGCTCAAGTCTCTTCAGGAGTTGATGGGTATACCAGCATTGGTGTTGGCAATGGTGGAAGTGGTAGAGGTACAAGTGGAGGATCCACTTATGCAGGAGTAGGTGAACATGGTTATGCTAGTAGTGCTGGAAATGGAGGGTAATGGTGGTAGTGGAAAACATGGTATTGGAGGTGGCGACGATGGAGGTGGAAATGGTGGGTGAAAGAGGCTCTTTTGTTGCATGATGAGATCATGAGATAGGGGTATGGTGCAGGAGGTGGTGAAGGAGGCAATGTTGGGTTTGGTTCAGGACGTGAACATGGAGCAGGAGACGGTGGCAGAGAAAGTGGAGTTAGAGGAGGTGGCGGCGGTGGTGATGTTGGTGCAGGTAAGGCACATGTTGGTGGGGTATGGTGGAGATGAAGGAGGAGTGGAGGTGGCTTTGGAGGCACTGAAGAACACGGTGGGGCACTGGCGGAGGAGGAGGATGTAAAGGTGGTGGTGGATTTTGTTTTGATAAAGGAGCAGCAGTTGGTGGATATGGTATTGGAGGAGGTACTGGAGGCGGTGCAGGCGGGGGAGCCCATGGTGGAGGTTTTGGAAAAGGTGAAGTTGGTGGTACCGGAGGCAGAGGCACTTTTGCTGGAGGTGAGTGATGAGTGCGTTTTACACACTTAGTTTATGCCATAAACATGGATAATTGTGAATAAAAATGTGGAATATAGCTTAATTTGATATAATTTGTGTTTTGCATAACAACACTGATGAATATGGAGGAAATTATGAGAAAAATGGGAAAAATGACTAAAACGAAAGAAACCAAAGTTCATGGATCAATGTGCAAATAACCAAAAGATGACCCGAAAGAGAAATCAAAGATGTAAAGATGGCAAGATCGAATAGAGCTAAGGAATGAAGTATTGTTTGAAAAAGAAGTGGGAAAAGAAGATCAAGTAATGAAACCTAAGGTGCAAGAATCAAAATGCCATAATTCGATAGATGATTAAGCTATGCGGTCGCATAACTTAAAACTTATGAGGTCGCATAGGAGCCTTCAGCGAATTCCTGGGTGAAATCTATGATAACTATGCAATCGCATAGGAGATAACTATGCGGTCGCATAGTATAAAAAATGACGAAAATTCTGGTTTTCTATTTTGATTCAATTATATATGGAGACAAATTTTAGGTCGTGTATTTAAACCCTAGGGTTGTCCAGAACGTGGGGAGGAAGATTTTAGAAAACTTTTGAGAGTAGAAAAGAGACAAGAACACGAAGATCAACTCCAAAAACACGACGATTCAATTCAAGATTTATCGGGGTGATGTCGTTTCTTCATTATTTTTCTGATTTTCTTCTTCCCATCATGCTAGGCTAAATAAACTACGTATTATGGTTAGATGAACTATGTAATATGATTTTCAATTCTTAGTTTTACATTATGACAATCAAAGACACATTTTTGAATATTTGAATGATTTATATAATTTTCTTTCCTCCATGATTATATTATGTGTAATTGTGTGAGTTTGGTGGCTTATTTCATGCATTTGAAAGAAAGAAAATATGTTTGACATATATAAATCACCATAGGATCCGATAGGGGGATAGAAATATACCGATATGCATTGTGCGAATCTTTAAGTGTTCATAAAAATACATGCATTCTTGTATATTCGCATCTATCATATAAATATAGTCGGGTCACATATTGTAATATATTTAACTTTACTCGAGAGAGACTGTTAGATAATTTAGGAGCATTGATTTTTCAATAATTAAATCGTGTATCAAAGTGTAGAACTAGGTTTTGAGAAGAATATTACATAGGGTTCGTGATCCTAATACATTCATCACATATTAGAAANACCGATATGCATTGTGCGAATCTTTAAGTGTTCATAAAAATACATGCATTCTTGTATATTCGCATCTATCATATAAATATAGTCGGGTCACATATTGTAATATATTTAACTTTACTCGAGAGAGACTGTTAGATAATTTAGGAGCATTGATTTTTCAATAATTCAATCGTGTGTCAAGGTGTAGAACTAGGTTTTGAGATGAATATTACATAGGGATTCGTGATACTAGTACATTCATCATATATTCGAAAATCCAAAATACATTTAACATTATTTGCATTCAATTTAGTTAAATCATTCATCCCAGCATAATTAGATTAATTTAGTTATAATTTTATTACAACAACACTTCAATTTTATAGTTTCGATTAACGTCAAGGTAATTAGAATCAGAACTAAACAATCCTTGTGGGAATGATATTTGGACTCAAAATTCATTTACTACTTGTTAACGAATCGTACACTTGCGATTATTTTAAAACGAACAATACTTTCGTGAATAGTGAGCATGCTGGTGGATACGACTGGTGAAACTGAAACGGTTGATTAGTGCTTTAGGTAGTTTACCGATGAAGAGATATCTTTTATGGCATGGATTTACAAATTTTGCATGATTCGCCAAAATCTATCAATGAGATGATTTGGTATATTGGATTTGGGAACGGTATTAAATAGGACTAAAAAGAGAAAATTAACATAAAAAAATCGATGTTTAATATTTAACTACATGAGAATTATCAAAGTGATATCAATAACTTTTGCTAAAATTTTCCAACTTAAAAAACAAACATGCTTATTTCTCGTTAAGTACATCGTTGACTTTGAAACATAAAGAAGGTCTCATATCTACATATACACATGAATGCATTGCATTGTTTGGAAGTGGTATATCAATTGTGTGTAAAACAATCTCGACCTCAACGTTAAACAAGGCCTTGCGAAAACCTCAATCACAAAATAATGGAGCAAAGATAACACCAATTTGTTTTTGCTGGGCTTGATAAGAACGACGTACATTCCCATTGGAGCTCCACCAAGGACGCGCTCATTTTACTACGCCAAACTTCTTAAATCAAAGGGTTACAACTTCACAAATGCTACAAATCGGAGATGACCTTCCATTATCTCACTCCCAACAATCAAATCTCACGATAAGAAAGCTATATGAAAGGGAACATCCACCGATGAACCAACTAAAATTGCCAAATATATGTATTGCTCAATTCTAGACTCAAGAGAGAGAACAAATCTCTCTTATCATGAAAGTAAGGCTAAATATACCTGCAACCAAAGAGAAAAAAAATATGAAATGAGAGCTTTCAAGATTCCAAGTGAAGACTCGTTCAAACCTCATGAGACCGGGGTCAATGGCGCAACAAGACATTTTCCACCGTTGATTTTAAAAGTAAGTTGTATTTTTTTTTTAAATGATGTAACTCTAATAGTGGTCGAGATTCGAGCGATGAGAATAGAGGTGTTTTGGTGGATAAATATTTGTGATCGTCGTTGGCGTCAACCAATTGAGTAGTGGACGGAGCTTAGACTTTGATGAAATTGACCAACTCTAAGTGTTAAGAGAGGATTGAGAATTAACAGTGCATTTCAAATTGGATCTTTAAGTAAAAAGTCGTGCACAGATCAAATGAACCCCACGACACCATGTGATCCCGTCATTGCGTTATTCATATTTCCAAACACCTGCCATGATCAAATGAGTAGATAAGAATGATAATGGAGTGGGATATTTTCTCTCTCTCTCTCTCTCTCTCTCTCTCTCTCGAGTTGATCCAAGCCCAACTGTCACGATGGTTTCTAGAACTTAGTCTTTAGTCAAATCGTCCAATGTTGTGAGGTCCCTTAATTATAATTGTACTCTGTACTGGCAAAGCATAACCACCTGTTTGCTTTAAAATTATTTAGGCAATAACGGAGGTTTGGAGCTTCATCCATTCGATTTTTACATGAAATGAGATCCTTTTCGAGTTGGATTAATATATGATTATGTGTGTCAAATTAGTGTCTAGTTATATATATATATATATTAAACGAGATCTTTGAAAATTAAATATTTGACACGTAAATGGTTAAAATTTGAGTTCGACTAAGCTTGGTGGCAAAGACTTAATATCCTCGAAACCGGGGATAAAATGCAAGTATAAATAAACATAAAATGAATGTATGAAAGAATATTCTAAACATTCGGATAATAATATTTTTTTAACAATTTATGTGTTAATCCCTTGTTCGATCCTCATTTTTTTCAAAATATATTTTCACTTTTTTTTTTTCAATAATACATTTTTCAATAAAATAATATTACACATAGATCCAAAAATTTTTTCTAATTTTTTAGTTACACATTTCCCATCAATCTATTATTTATTTTTCAACGATTTTTTCCACATGTATTTTATTGTTTTAAATCATAACTAGAAACTAATTCGACAAATCTAATCATATAATAATCCAACCCGTACGAGATCCCATCCATGTCGAATTCGATTGGTTGAAGCTCAAAAGCTTCATTATTGCCTACCTAATTTTTAAAGCAAAAACTGGTGGTTCTGCTGCAATTTACTGAGCCCCATGGCAATATTTGGGAAATCAAGAATTTACAGGGTACAAAGTGCACTTATAAGAAAATTAGAGGACTTACACAAAAATGTCAATTCGAATGTGTAACAGTACACACATATACAGACTATAATAAGGGTGTGTTTGAGCAACATTATTTTGGAAAAATGTATTCTGAAATAGTAGATTGACAGAGAATGTGTGGTTGAAAATGAACGAAAAATTATTGATGTGATGGAAAATATTATTTTATTGAAAGATGTGTGGCTGAAAATGAGTAGAAGAATGAGAATAAAAATTTTAATGTGTACCAAATAGGGGCTAAACCGGGCTGTATCATACGAGTCCTTGAACTTCAGAAAAATGACACTTGTTCATTCTACTCTTTTTAACATGTGTGCGCTCAAACTTTCGATTTCAATCAACATTGCCATCAAAA
>CAIGRK010292185.1:0-10474 GCA_903798315.1 Fraxinus greggii | reverse complement strand
AGCTGGGTCATAAAAAAAAAAATATATATATATATATGAGTAAAGTATATCATTAAATATGAGTGAAGTATATCATTGGGACTGAATATGGTGGAGTCAGGGTGACATTGATGATGGTGGAGGAATGTTTGTGATGGTGGCGAGTTCAATTACACATGTATAATTTCTGAAATGGTAATTTGTGGTGGTTTTTTATTGGTTAACCCGTTTGTGGTGAATTTTTTGTAGAAAATGTGGTGGAGCGTGATGCAAATATGATTGCTTGTGAAGATGACAACAACAACAATGATGGTAGATGTTAGAGGTGAATGAGTTAATAAGTTACACATTTGTAAAATTACATGCATTGTAACAGAAGTAACATATAGCTTCAAAACTCTTCAATTTTCATACACATTTTCAATCACGAATTTAAACAACCTTTTCCTATTTTTTAACAACACATTCTCCACAAAATCACTATTCAAAACTCAATTTTCTTAAAATAAAGACAATCAAACATAGGCTTAATTAGAGTTGTGATGCATTTGAGCGCCTGTTTGATAGTCTTTATTTTGAGAAAATTAAGTTTTGAATATTGATTTTTGTTAGAATGTGTGGTTAAAGGTAGGAAATATTTTTGAATTTACGTGTAGAATATTTTATTGTGTGAATGTGTGATTGAAAATGAATATAAAAATTAAAAAAATTTGAAATAATGATTGTCAAATAGGGACTTAACATATAATCAAGGAACTCATGCTACTTAGACGTGCGAAAATCATTACTAATATTCTTAATCGGGACAGTGGATTCATTCTATTAAAAGTAATGATATCTTAAATATATAAATCATTTTAACTACTTGTAGAATTATGAACTTTGCTATTTATACACTGATTTTTTTGCACTTTAGTTGACACTTCACTACTGTCAAGTGTCAACTGCATGAAAAAATTGTTTGAAATTTAAATTGATCAATTAAGTAATGTCACGTGATAAAGTGTGCATCAAAGTGTACATAAAAGGGTACACGCAAGGTTCTTATTCTTAATTGGTTACATGTTCTTTTAACATGTGAATTAAAATTTAAATAGAAGAACGAAAAGGACAAAAAGCTTTCCTCCACAGGGGGTTTTTGCCTTGGATGCTGTCTGAATTTGATATATAATAATATTTAACTGTAAGTGCTCCGACATTGATCCAATTTACACTTGGTATGTTCCCTTCATCTATTTAACGGACTTGCACAAAAATAATATTATGCCTGCAAATTAAAGTCACTGGCTTGTTCGAGTTTTAAGGGTGATTACAGTTTCAAACCGTCACAATTGACTATTTTCGGAAATTTCCTTCTGTTACCCTTTCTATTATTACATAAAGAATCCGACATTTATATTGAAAATACTACTACTACTACGAGAATTGTTTCAATTTTTTAATTGAGATACTTGAACTGGGAAGGAGGGGTTTCAGAGATGTGGTCCCTATTTCTAGCTTAGAAGGCGGTGATCGACAATTTGAAAAGAGGAATGGAGCACTGGAGCTGAACTTTATTCCATGGTGGATATGGGTTGTCAGTGGGCTCACTTGGGATTTCCNCTACTATGAGAATTGTTTCAATTTTTTAATTGAGATACTTGAACTGGGAAGGAGGGGTTTCAGAGATGTGGTCCCTATTTCTAGCTTAGAAGGCGGTGATCGACAATTTGAAAAGAGGAATGGAGCACTGGAGCTGAACTTTATTCCATGGTGGATATGGGTTGTTAGTGGGCTCACTTGGGATTTCCAATTTTGAGCTTATGAAGTTGTTTCTGTTTCACTATTTCAAGATTTCATCTTGAAGCTTGTCCTCTGTTTCTGAGCCTCAAGCTAAAGAGAAGGTCAGTTATCTGTTTCTCAGCACTTGACTACAAGACTAGAAATAGGATCATATTTGTAGACTCATAATGTTAATTTTAATTGACTTTTCTTTGTTGTTCTGTGTTGGGTAAGTACTAGTCTAATTTTGCAAGTACAAAAATTTGTATTGGCATCGTTTTGTTTGCAATCTATTTTAAATGCTAATGTTTAGCTGCTGAGTTTAATAACTTATGGATAAAAGAGATTGTTAATGTGAAAACTGTACTCTGGATTTTTCAATTTGAACCATGATTTTGAACATGCACTGATTTTTCATACTTGAGAAGAGAAGCCCTTTGCTTTGGAGTGATTTAGCTGTTACTTTCATATGTTACAATAACATCACAATCATTTGTGGTCGCTAGTTTTGTATTTAAGGGATCATTATGTTGACAGGTGCTGTCTTTTAGGAAGAACTGATGTAATTATAATCATAGATTGAACGTTCATTCATTAGTTCACAGCTCTATTGTGGACAGCATGATGATGTGCAACCACAACCACTATTCTAGTAGACTATATCCTGTTGTTTCTTTATTTTGCATAAACTGAAATTGTTAGGCATGCTACAGATGTCTGTTTCTCGATTATCGATTTTTTTTTCTCATATTATATTTGCTTGCTTTTGCAGATTTGAGAAAAAATGTCGTCTTCACGGCCTAGCCAGTCAAGCAATTCAGCAAGATCAAAACATAGTGCTAGGATCATTGCACAAACTTCCCTGGATGCAAAGCTTCATTCAGACTTTGAGGAATCGGGGAGCTCGTTTGACTACTCAAGCTCGGTGCGTGTAATAAATGTGGCTGATGGAGAGCAGAGGCCGAAGTCTGACAAAGTAACTACAACTTACCTCCATCAAATGCAAAAAGGAAAGTTCATCCAGCCATTTGGGTGTTTATTGGCCCTGGACGAGAAAACATTCAAAGTAATTGCCTACAGTGAGAATGCTCCCGAAATGCTGACGATGGTCAGTCATACAGTTCCAAGTGTGGGAGATCATCCGGTTCTTGGAATTGGTACTGACGTCAGAACTATTTTCACTGCTCCAAGTGCAGCAGCATTGCAGAAGGCCTTAGGATTTGGTGAGGTTTCTCTGTTGAATCCCATCTTGGTTTACTGCAAAACCTCTGGGAAACCATTTTATGCTATAATCCACAGGGTAACAGGTAGCTTAATAGTTGACTTTGAGCCTGTAAAGCCTTATGAGGTCCCCATGACTGCTGCTGGGGCATTACAGTCTTATAAGCTTGCTGCTAAGGCCATTACTCGCCTGCAGTCCTTGCCCAGTGGAAGCCTGAAAAGGCTCTGGGACACAATGGTTCAAGAGGTGTTTGAACTCACTGGTTATGATAGGGTGATGATATATAAATTTCACGATGACGATCATGGAGAGGTGGTGTCTGAGATCACAAAGCCTGATCTTGAACCTTATCAAGGATTGCATTATCCAGCAACAGATATTCCACAGGCTGCTCGTTTTTTGTTTATGAAGAATAAAGTCCGAATGATTTGCGACTGCAGAGCAAGTAACGCGAAAGTCATTCAAGACGAGAAGCTTCAATTTGATCTGACATTGTGTGGCTCAACACTTAGAGCTCCACATAGTTGTCATTTACAATATATGGAAAACATGAATTCGATTGCATCTTTGGTCATGGCAGTTGTGGTCAATGATGGGGATGAAGAAGCTTCTGATTCTTCACAGATGCAAAAGAGAAAAAGGCTTTTCGGTTTAGTAGTATGCCATAACACAACTCCGAGGTTTGTTCCCTTCCCTCTCCGATATGCATGTGAATTTCTTGCGCAAGTGTTTGCCATCCATGTCAACAAGGAGTTGGAATTGGAAAATCAGATTCTTGAGAAGAATATTCTGCGAACTCAGACACTCTTGTGTGACATGCTGATGAGGGATGCACCTTTAGGAATTGTGTCTCAGAGTCCCAACATAATGGATCTTGTGAAATGTGATGGGGCTGCTCTATTGTACAAAAACAAGATACACAGGTTGGGATTAGCTCCAACTGACTTCCAGCTTCGCGACATAGTGTCATGGCTTATTGAATACCACATGGATTCGACAGGTCTGAGTACTGATAGCTTATATGATGCGGGCTTCCCTGGGGCTCTTGCTCTTGGTGATGCAATCTGTGGGATGGCAGCTGTTAGAATAACTGATAAGGACTGGCTTTTCTGGTTCAGGTCTCACACTGCTGGAGAAATCCGATGGGGTGGTGCGAAGCATGAAATGGGCAAGAAAGATGATGGTCGAAAGATGCACCCTAGGTCATCATTCAAAGCCTTCCTGGAAGTTGTGAAGACACGGAGTTTAACTTGGAAAGATTATGAGATGGACGCAATACACTCTTTGCAGCTTATACTTAGAAATGCATTTAAGGACGTGGAGACTGGGGATTCGGATACAAAGGATATCCATACAAAACTGAATGACTTCAGAATTGAGGGGATGGAGGAACTAGAAGCAGTGACCACTGAGATGGTTCGCCTGATTGAAACTGCCACTGTGCCAATCTTGGCTGTTTATGTAGATGGGAAAGTCAATGGGTGGAACACGAAGATTGCTGAGTTAACCGGTCTAGCTGTTGACGAAGCAATTGGGAGGCATTTACTATCACTGGTGGAAGATTCTTCGACTGATAAAGTGAATAAGATGTTGGAAATGGCTTTGCAGGGTATGCATTTTACTCTCTCTCTCTCTCTCTCTCTCTCTCTCTCTCTCTCTCGTGTCTGTGCATGCCCACACACGTGAAAGAGAGAATACTCATGCACGCATAGTGAGTTATTTCATATTTTTTTCTTCCACTTGTTCTTTTCAGTTTTTTTAGCTGTTTCAAGCATGAACCTAATAAATGAATGACCGATACCTTTCTGTCCTTAATCAGGGAAAGAAGAAAAAAACGTGCAGTTTGAGATCAAAACACATGGGTCAAGGAGGGATTCTGGTCCAATCAGCTTAGTAGTGAATGCTTGTGCAAGCAGGGATGTTAGGGAGAATATTGTGGGGTTATGTTTTATCGCCCAGGACATAACTATCCAGAAGAGTATTATGGACAAGTTCACCCGAATTCAAGGTGATTACAGAGCTATTATACAAAATCCTAACCCGTTGATCCCTCCAATATTTGGCACTGATGAATTTGGCTGGTGTTCGGAGTGGAATTCTGCAATGACAAAATTGTCAGGCTGGAGTAGAGAGGATGTTATTAATAAAATGCTTTTGGGGGAGGTTTTCGGGACACATACAGCTTGCTGCCGTCTTAAGAATCAAGAAGCTTTTGTAAATATTAGTATTGCTCTCAACAATGTTATAGCAGGTCAAGAATCTGAAAAAGTTCCATTCGGTTTTTTGTCAAGGAGTGGGAAGTACGTGGAGTGTCTGCTTTGTGTGAGCAAAAAGATGGATGGGGAAGATGCAGTAACCGGTGTCTTTTGCTTCCTACAACTTGCAAGTCAAGAGCTACAACAAGCACTTCATGTTCAATGCTTATCCGAGCAAATTGCAGTTAAGAGATCGAAAGCCTTAGCTTACATAAGACAGCAAGTTAAGAATCCTCTTTGTGGGATTATATTTTCGCGGAAGATAATAGAAGGAACTGGCCTTGATGAAGAGCAGAAAAAACTCCTGATTACTAGTTCTCATTGTCAGCATCAGCTCAACAAAATTCTTGATGACACAGATCTTGATGTCATCATTGATGGGTAAAGTTTGTTTCAAACTCCAATTAGTTAGTTTTGTGCTTTTGCGGCATTGAGCCTTATTTTTTTTCATGCTTTTCTGCTCTATGCCCTTGTCTGCAATCTGTGATTATTGGACAAAATCTTGCAGAATATCGACGTTTTAGGTACACATATCTAATACTTGGAAGAAATCGAAAGTGTGCTACAGTGGTCTTTCCTTAATTTTTTGCTTAGCTTTTCCCATATAAATCTACAGAAAATGAGACTGATGTGTTCATTCAATGTCTTAGATATGTGTCATCTATAAGGAAGATTTATTGGTTTGAATCTCAATTGTTCTCTGATTCATTTGGTCAAAGGCTCTCTACACTTTTGATTGATCATGTACTCCCCTCCTTATTTTCTGTGAAGTCAATTGTTCTGAAGTGCATGATATGCATTCAGATCATCGTGATGAATTGAACTTTTTATGTATTATTTCTAAAGAAGTATATTTTATAATTTGGAAGGGCATTGCATACTCTGGATTGTTTTCTTTTATCATCATTTAATGATAATACTTTATAAACTTAAGCAAGTTTTCGGTTGCTCATCAGGTACATGGATCTGGAAATGGTGGAATTTAAGTTACATGATGTATTGATAGCTTCCATTAGCCAAATCATGATAAAGAGCAATGGAAAGGGTATTACGATAGTTGACAATTTGGACAAAAAACTATCAGCCGAAACACTTTATGGAGATGGTCTAAGGCTTCAACAAGTCCTGGCGGATTTCTTGTTAATATCAGTTAATTTTACACCAAGTGGAGGCCAGCTTGGCGTTGCAGCCGACTTGACCAAAGATTCCTTAGGTGAATCTGTTCAGCTTGCTCATCTGGTATTCAGGTAAGAGCCGAACATGAACCTACAATATTTTTGCAGGTTTTTCTAGATTATATAGGTGTTAGGAATTTGAGGATGAGATATGGCGCGATACGAAGTATAGTTCTCACAATTAATAAACAAGAACAAGATTTAAAAGAAAAGCAAACAAGAAGATGAAATTGGCAGAGGAACCGAATATTTTTATTGACAATCAATGAAGAGAAAATAATACAATTTCTGCAAATTAAGGTATAATGAAATTGAATAAAGAGTCTACTATTTATAGGAGACCTGTCCAAACCCTAGTATAAACCTAAAATATGGAAACTAGGTCAAAAATCTCGTAAAACCGAAAAAAAGGAAAAATATCCGCGAGATAAGCCGGCGTCGCCCAGNTGACAATCAATGAAGAGAAAATAATACAATTTCTGCAAATTAAGGTATAATGAAATTGAATAAAGAGTCTACTATTTATAGGAGACTTGTCCAAACCCTAGTATAAACCTAAAATATGGAAACTAGGTCAAAAATCACGTAAAACCGAAAAAAAGGAAAAATATCCGCGAGATAAGCCGGCGAGGGGCTGTCGCCCAGCCCAGGGACAGTCGGGCGATAGCTTCCCTGCTCCAATTTTGCTCGTCTTGCTCGAGCGTGAGTCGAGCGACCGTCCCGCGCCGTCAATCCTTCTTCTTTCCTTCTTGGATCCTATATTGACATCTTCAAGTTCAATACTCCACAACGCGAAACTCTAGACCTAATTTGGACCGGATTTGGGTCACATAACCCAACAATGGGTTTTCTGGAATGCTTAATTTTTCATTGACTTGCACAGTTTGCAACATACATGACATATAAAGCGTAAGTGGGGGATTTTGTTCCCTTCCCTTGGTTAAAATGCCCCTCCTCATCTGTTAGCATTATAATAGCTGCATCAATTTAGCATTTTCATATTTACAATCATTAGCATCTAGTGATTTTTCCATGCTTTAACGTTTCAAAATTTTGTAGCTACTTTCTTACAAGACTTTGTAAGAGAACTCACGTTCCTCAATTCTCTGTGCAACAGTGTAGCCATCTATCAAACAAAACTGATATAGTTAAAAATGAAGTCTTCTAAGGTTAAATGGGAAGAGGAGGACACTGTACTTTTGTTGTTCGGTATATTTATTAATAAGATAGCGAATTTTGATATGGATCAATGGATATTGAATAATTTGATGACCATATCCACATCTGGTGAATAGACTAGTATGTTGTTTGCTCTTGGCTGGATTGTGATTAAAATTGTTGAGCTCTACGTTGGATGCAGGATATCACATACAGGCGGTGGGGTACCAGAACAATTGCTGAGCCAAATGTTTGGGAGTGCTACAGAAGCATCTGAGGAGGGCATCAGCCTGCTTATCAGCAGAAAATTAGTGAAGCTTATGAACGGAGATGTCCAGTATCTAAGGGAGGCAGGAAGATCAACCTTTATCATATCTGTTGAACTTGCAGTTGTTAACAAACCTCGTGCACAAACATAATCATGTGGATTATGATAAAATTCTCAGCGAAATAGTTGAGAATTGGAGTTTCTATGTGATGACATGTCATGCAATGTTCTTACTTCTTACTGTGGCTTTTCTTGTCTGTGACAAAGTCGCCTTTAGTTTTGCGTTGTAAATATGCACGACTCTGTTTTTGGCAAACTTTTCTGGAACAATAAAATGGGAATCTTT
Organism: Fraxinus greggii; assembly: GCA_903798315.1. Classification (NCBI taxonomy): domain Eukaryota; kingdom Viridiplantae; phylum Streptophyta; class Magnoliopsida; order Lamiales; family Oleaceae; genus Fraxinus; species Fraxinus greggii. Next base: position 2,310 of record CAIGRK010292185.1, on the reverse strand, counting down.
TCTTCTATTATTCGAGTTCTGACAACAATCGGATTTTGTACTGTTTCAAAACATTTTCCGATTCCCAAATTAAAAAAAAAAAACGATCAAATTTACATTTATTAGCCCTTCAAAACCAATCCAAGATGCGTCAGTTTCATGTGACGGTCGTCTTCTAATTCTTTGGTGCAAACCTGGACTTGATTTTCTCAACTTCCTTGGTACCAACCTGGAATGCCTTTGTCAAAACATTGTCTGGCACAGGTGGTGAAGCAGCAAACAATGTGGTTGCTATGGACTGAGTTCCAGGCAACTGACTGTTGAACGCGGCAATTACTGCAGCTGGAACATTGCCATTGTTCTTCTGGAAGTGGACTAGACCTTTGGGGAACACAAATATTTCACCTTTCTTAATAGACTTGGAATACATGACATTAGCTGTGGTAATGAAACCAACATCCAATTCGCCTTCTAGTACAAACACCATTTCAGTGGCTCGAGGGTGGGTGTGGGGCGGATTTAGGCCTCCGGGGGCATAGTCGATCCGGGAGAGGGAGACGCCCAAGGTATTAAGGCCAGTGATTCTTTGGACATTGGCTCCAGTCACCAGTGACCCCATTGAATTGTTGGTGGCTCCTGGCTTGGCAAGCTCCGCGGAGAAGAAGTCCTCAGCTGTCACGTTTGACTTGCAAGCAAATCCATTCACCTTCACAGCTATTCATTTGTACAAATGAAATTTAAGACTATGTTTGGCTCATGTTTACAAGTGTTCATAATTCAGTTGCTTTTTAGTAACAAATTTGAGAGATTCACAACTATTATTCACTTTTTCTTCACTAATTTCTATTTATTTATAATTTAATCTGTTATAAAAACTTCCCTAACATGCTTTAATGTTAGGAAACACTTGAAAAAAGAAGAAGAATGCATATTTAAGTAGATTTTAGAAATTTCAAAATTGTTACACATTGATTAGGTGAAAAATTATATTAACATTGGAGTTTTTGTTTGTTATTTCACAATGTAGTCACAATGAAGCTCTAAAATATTTGTTTATTGTCGAACTTACGTCTCAAACATTTTTCATCACATTCTTATAATTAACCTTCAATTAATTACATCATCTTCTATGTGACGACAGTTTCTGTCCACAAAGAATTAAACTTAATTGTGGGCTCAACTAAAATTAATAATTCCTATACTAAGTTTTGACTAGGTTTGGTCATCCCAGAAGTTGCATTACGAAAATTTTCAATCCCAAGTGTCATCAGCTAGTTGGTCTGTAATTCAGGGAACCCCATCATTCAAATAATCCCCAGTTTAGTTTTAACTTAAAAATAATTTTTTTAGTAAATTTTAAATAAAATAATAATAATAAAATGATTGATTGAAAAGTTGACAAAAATTGTTCATCTCGTAAAATATATTGTTAAAATTAATTTTTGCCATTAACTTAGATTTTTATCATCTTTTTAAATTATACCAAACAAGTTTTTAAGTTAGAAAATCAGATATCCAAAGGATAATCTGACATGATTGTTCTTCTTCAATGTATATTACTAAACAAAAAGGGCTATTGTCTATTGAATAACTACAGGGACAATATTCGGTATTCAGTAAGAAGCACAGGAGCTTATTTCATGTAAGAAATTTCGACGAAATGATCAAAACTTTCTACTTTAAATATTTAATGAAAGTGAAAATTCAATGAATATTCTACATACCAGAAGTGAGATCAGCTACACAAAGATCTTGAAGCATGTCTGGATCAGCAGACACGCCGATTAAGATTACCATGGCCATCATTAATACTATCAAACTACCAAAAGCAGCCATGTTATCTTTTATATTTGAAGGCTGAAAAGGAAGTAATGATAAGCAAATTACAGGAAGAAACAAACAAATGTTGGTTCATTCATTCATATTTATAATAGGGATATTAAAGCCCTTAGATTCCTTCTTAGACCCTAAGCAAAGGATTTGGTATGGGGGTCCCACCATTCTTTGACTCAATTATTTCCCTTTTATCCATATATTAATCAACTCCTCCATCTTCTGGAAAGGCGTCTGCTGAAATTTATTAATTTTTGAGAAAATATTAGTGATGCAATATTCATGAAGGCAATTTTGATAGTTACTGTAATTAATATATATATATTTTTTTTCCTTTTGTTGTGTCACATTCCCAATTGTTTTTTTTTCCTTTTCCTCCACTTGATTTTACTTGAGCAATGGTTGATTTTACTCGAGTAATGGTTGTAATCAAACTTTGTTTCTACGAGTGGAATTTTACTCTAGGGACGGCAACGGGGCGGGACGGGGGTGCCTCCC
>CAIGRK010292121.1:0-11915 GCA_903798315.1 Fraxinus greggii | reverse complement strand
TCACATATCCGATCTCGCATTTTGATTTCCTTAGATACTACACCAATCTAAGCTTAATGATCTCGGAGGTCAGTGTCAACAAAGGTTTTTTTTTTTAAACTTGATTAAGTATTTTTAGATATTCTTGTATGAATTTTAAATTGATAATTTATTTTATTGTTTCTCTTGAGGTAGTACAATATTTATGATTAATATTTAAATCTATTTATTACAAATAGTTTGTCGTTACTTTAAAAGATCATAATTTAATATAATCTAACGTAAATTAGATTTTTACTCTTAAAAAGCAAATTTTTGTATAATTTATTATAAAAATATGTTATTGCTCCTGAAAAACATGGATTATAATTATTAATATTTTAAAAGGGTATTGGCATAATATTCTTGAAAAAGTAATGGTAAAATACAAGGTGCTTTTGAAATATCACATGTTTCGAAGAATATATCATTCTTAATCTGTGTTTATCTTTGAAGGAAAAATATAACACATATCATGTTGACATTGACTACTTAATTAATAATTATTTAATGTTTAATCATATTTTTCGAAACTAATTGTATTTTCTGTTGCTTTGTTGTATAGTTAGTCAAATGGCAAACACATCAAAATTCAAGTTTGCTGTACTTAGCACATCTAGTAAGAACTAGTTGTCATGAGTCCTCGATGCTGGCATTCATCTCGTCTCAAAAGATTTGTGAAAGACAATAAAAGAAGGAAACAAAGAATCCTTGTAAGATCGTACAAAAGAACTTATCTTCCTATGTCATTATCTTCATGATGGATTGAAAATTGAATACCTCATTGAAAAAAATTCATAGGTTATTTGGTAACAAAATAATTGAAAGATTTGATAATCAGAGGACTATAGTCCTCTACAAAACACGCTATTATTTGGCACACCTTCATTTGAAAGGCCTCAAAATTGTTAGTGAATACAATTCTGAACCGTTTAGAATATATTTAAAATTAACTTTATGTGCAGAAAAATTCACTGATGAAGATATATTGGAGAAAATTTTTTTCACGTTTCACTCATCGAATGTGCTCCTGCAACAATAATATAGTGAGCGTGATTTCAAAAAATACTCAGAACTCATATCTCGTTTACTTGTGGCTGAACAAAATAATGAATTGTTGATGTAAAATCATAGATTACGTCCAACTGATTGTACCATTGCCTGAAGCAAGTGATACTGTATTATTTGAAGCAAATATAATAGCAAGAAAATAAAGTGGACGAAGACACGAATTTGGACGTGAACGTGGACATGGAATAAACCATGTACGAAATAAATAACAAAGCTATCAGTAACAAGACAACATAAGACGTATTTTACTAGAAATTACAATATTAAAGACATTGACGAACAAGACATGGATCAAATGATACAAGAATTTTCACTTATTGAAATTAGAGGGAGTAGATGTACTCTTTTTCCTTCGATCAAGTTTTGTTCCACTAAATTTTCTTGACAAAGTTTAACGTTGCAACATTTTATTACTTCGAATTATTTGTACTCCTTTTCATTTGTTGATATTCTCATCAGGCTTTACCAAATAATATTTTAATAAGATAGTTATTGTGCAATAATCATTAAAGTGGAGTGTTGTAAAATAATGAGATAATTATTGATGATTATTTAGCTCATGTTTGGCTCTCTTTATTTCAAATTTAATTATAATTCATTTTTCTCACTCTTCTTATCAACCACAAATTCTCCAGTAAAATAATATTACACATAAATTCAAAAAAAAAAAAAATAACCACGCATTCTCTAAAAAATTATTATTTATCTCATTATAATGTGGAATAATAGAGGTCAAACTGGCACTTAGTATTATCACGATACATAGATAAATTTTATCAAGTCTATAAAAGTTTAATTCATTTCAATTGTAACTCTCATTTTGGACCTTATAAATACGGGTAGGGTTGGACAAAATTTTCGAATCGAATCGGACCGAACAGGATCCGAATCGAATCGAGCGGTTCTTCTTAAGTTAAATAACAAAATAAGTATCAGAATCGAGAATCGACGAGTTTGGTTCGGTTTTCAATTCTAGACCAAGAACCAAAGAATCGAATAAAAATCGAATCTTCCGAATTGTTTTAATTTTTATCTTAAATAAGTCAAATTATTTTATTTTTTAAAATAAATTTTCTAACTAATTAATTTAGTCCAAACCCAAAATATGATTTTACTACTTTTAATTTCCATCCAACCCCCACTTAATCAAATTGATATAAGTTTTACTCAAATCTTTTATTCTAGCGTAGTGTCATTTTTACCGTTCTATTATTGTGAACTAGCCATCTTTCTATTCTTGTGATTTTAACAGTCAAATCTATAAAGAACTCAATAAAGAGACGTGCAAAAAATATCACGAGATTGAACTACATTATTTTATAAGAGTTAAAATTGAACAAGTTATAGTCAAATTAATGTAGCGTTGTTGTAATATAAAAAGAATTAATTATTATACTGAACCTTGGAATCGAACCGAACCGAACCGAATCGAACGAATCAAACAGAACCGAATCGAACGGAATCGAACCCGAACGGTTCAATTATTAAATTTAGACCCGATGGTTCCATTTACTAAATATCCAAAAATTTGGATTTTGTTCGATTCTAAAAAGAACTGAACCGGACCATACCCAACCTTAAATACGAAATTCGATATTTAATAAAATACAGAATTCTATTGATATTTCTACTTTCTTCTCTTTTTCTCTTCTTTTATAAAAAGTAAAATATTATTCCTTTTTTGTCCTAAACAACAGTGTTTTGGTGGTGACTTTTTTTTTTCAAAATTTCACTTTAGCCAAAAACAAAAAATTATTAGTGAGGTACAATTAGTTCTTGAAATTTGCAGGCTTTTTTCTCCTCGCGTCAAATGATTTGATTATGCATACAAGGAAGTCAATATATCCGTAAGTTACTTATTATGCCAAAAATGATTTTCAAAGTAACCCATTTTCATTGTCAAAACTTACATTTCTACACCTTCCTAGGAAATAAGCTTTTAGCACGCCAAACAAACTCTCGAGTCTTAAATAAAATTCATCAGTAAACTGAAAAACATACTCATACTAGTTTAAGGCACGATTACACTGGCCCATATTAATTGTTGCCAAAATCTACATGTGCTAAAGTACCTAAAAGAAAACATAATAAGCAGAATTTATAAGTTGACATCCTTTGTAACTCTAAAAACTTGCTTTTTGTCACCAAAAATGGAGATCATCTATTATCTTCTTTTTAGGTTGATCATCGAGGGATACACGTTAATCAAAACCATAGATCATGTCTCTTCTCCGGAAATGGAAGGTAAGCTCGTGAATATCATCCAAATCAAACAGTATATGATTGCTGAATTGTGTCTATGTCGAGATTCTTTAGTTTTACAACTGATTCTACATGGCCTTTCAGCGTGTGCAGCTCTCTCAGCCTACAAGAAAGCGTAATATATCATTACAATCCTACAATGACTTGCATTGACGGGAATTAATGTAATTACATTGTCATCGAAGTATGAGGAGATCAATAAAGATCCTGAGCCTACCCTTCCTCAGTTTTCATAAGTTCACAGTTACTGGGAGTGGGAAAATTCTTGTGAATCGAGGATGTGTTAAAGAATTTCAAAATACGTGACTACGTAGCCATATTGAAATTCGTGACTGAATGGTCCACTTTTTGGTGAGGTCATACAAAATGAGGTCCAATGATACGTGCCTTTCGCGGTTTTCCTAGTGGATCATGCTAAAAGGGAGTGTTGCTAAATTAGAGGTATGGAAACAACTGAGATTGAGAGTTTTCAATACCTAAGCTCAAACTTTCAAAGGGAAGGGACATTGGAGATGAAGTTACTGATAAGATTAAGGCGGCTTTTTAAGTGAATGAGTGCCTTCCAAGGTTTTGCAGAAAATGTCGTGGCTTGAGTCTTACAGGTTCCAACGCAAGATTTCTATATTCAAAATGGAACTTCTTTTTTTGTACCTTGCCATCTCAGCTCGTCGTTTTGCCTCTTCAGCAATTTGATTAAGATCATTGTTATTACTATGTTCACCAAACTGTGTCTCGGGTGGATGAAGCCCATGGAGAGTCCTCTGTGCATGTGCCCACTTAAGTTCGCGCTCTTCCTTTCCAAAGTGCTTTTTCCTTGTGAAGGCAATCTGCAAAATAGAACATGACACGAACAACATTAAGCAAAAGCTTCATCAATCTAGTTAGTCAAAGGAGATGCAGTTTTCATACCCTTTGCTCAAAAATAAGATCCCAAGCCCTCCCACTCAAAACATATCTGATGAAGAACTTGATCAAATCAAGGGGAAAATAAAATATGAGATTATAAAGCCATATAACCCCAGCCCAACCCCATCCAATTCCTTCAATTGCAGCAAAACTCCAGTTTGCATAGACTGCAATAAGCGTAGCAATCTGCCCATCAAAACAAAAGGCGAATGTTAGTGCTGCAGAACTTTAGAGAAAGAAGAGGGAGAAGGGAAGAGAGAAATAGAGCAGAAGAAGAGATAGAAAGAGAAATCGAGGGGGAAGAGCTTGGGAAAGAAAAAGGTTAATTACATCAATTCTAGGTTCCCGTTTATAGAGCAAAGAGCAAAATAAAAGAGAACTTCTAACAATCTGCAAACATATCAATTATTAAAAAATGGTCTGATCCAAACTAAACTACCTAGTCTATAAATCAAATTTTATTTTGATTCCTACTCATACTGGAATCTACATCAAGCTGATCCTGAATGGTGGCAAATAAAGAAGACAAAAAAGAGATGGTTCACTAACCAGTTGAGCAATGAGAAATGCTCCCACAAGGAGAAGTCCCGGACGCTCGACGAAAGACCAACTTCGGGATCTTGTCACGAATATGAGGGCTTGACTGATGATACTCACTTGCAAGTATATCGCTGAGGCTAGTTTTCTATAGTCATCATGAGCTGTTTTCTCAAGAGTTGGAACCCCAAACACACGCTGTAAGTAAAAGAGCAAGTACATGAAAGTTTGATCTTAGCTAAACGTCCTTCACTATGTCCAAGGAAAAAATCAAGGAAACAGAGCATCTCTATCAGAAAGAAAGAAATGTACATTAAGTAGATACATCACATAAAATGTTAAAATCTGAATATGGGATATCCTACTTGTAACAGCTAAGGCAAACGCTCACGTAGTCATCTCAACTTTTATGCAAGTGAGACGGGTGCCTAAGGTCCACATTTAGTTAAGGCCCCCAAACTTAGGCACTTTCATTTCGAATAGTTTTACTAACTAAATATATGAGTCAACTTTTTCTGTCGGTAACAATTAAAAAACTTATTTTTGTAAATTTAATTGCCTTGACAATAATTGTCATTAGATAAAGTAATAAATTAATTATATAAACATTTATAAGAACAAAAAAAAGTAAAGAAAAAATAAACTTTTGTTGGTTACATCGACAACTTCTCTGTTGGCATTCACTGATGTCAATGAATTCTCCACAACAATCACTGATATCGATGACATCTTTGTCGGTAATCAATGACATAGACGACTTCTCCCGTCGACAATCACTGACGTTGACAACAACTTTGTCGGCAATCAATGAAGTGTGTGCTAATATAGCAGCTAAGAATTCCCAACAACTGGTCCCATAATGGTTGATGTAAGGGAGACAAAGCAGCATACACATCACATATGGATCTGATAATGCACACAATAGATATAACATTCAATATATATTCAACGAGATACATACGGGGAAAAAGTTTGTGTCATATGCTGCCCAGAAGAAAATGACCGTCATCATTGCTAAGTAGCTTCCAAGAACGATTCCGGTTGTAAATATCTCAGACAATTTCCAGCTGTCTGGTAAAGGAGATGGCTTCACCCTATCCTTTGAAATTGTCATGATGGTACCTAGCATGCCATAAATGGGGTTTTAGAAATTAACCCACAAATTTGTACAACACTTCCCCATCCTCCCATATCCCTTTCCCGAGGGGAAACAAAAATTGTTGAAAGGGGAAAGAATACAAGTAGCATCAAACTAGCTGGCATGTGAAATTGAGAGAAAGGTGTGAATTCTAAAAATTCTTACCATCGTTGAGGATGGCAATTATCAAAACCATAAAGGGAGGAAAATCGAACTTCCATATGAGTGCAAGTAACATAAAACCAAGCTGCAAAAACAAACATTAATAATGAGTAGACAAGCTTATTTGTCAAAAGATGTTTTTTACATAATGTGTGTTAATTATACTAACCACGATACGTATTGTAATGGAAACAGCATAAATCTGCGCAGAGATTAAGACAGTTAGTTTAGAGGGAAAAAAAAGATAGCAAGAGTAAACATACCATCCCCTGTTCAAATTATGAATTGCTAATTTAGATTCACACGACAATTGTCAAAAGAGGGATAGGAATAAGAGGTAAAAGTTTCATATCGACAACTGCCAACTTCTAAACTATAAGAAATTAATGACATTACCACTTAATATACCTGATATGGTACCAGGAATTTATGACAAATATAAGAACGATAAATACACGTCACTCTTCTCTGTGTTGTAGTGTATTTATTGTAGTACTGGCTTTTTGTAACCATCACTTACTGTGTAATTCTTCATCCTCTGAAAGATTGCCCGACTGGTCAGTACAGCACTAATGATGACACTTAGACCAGGTTCTGTTAGGACAATATCAGATGCGCTACGAGCAGCATCAGTTGCATCAGCAACAGCAATTCCAATGTCAGCCTTCTTGAGTGCAGGGGCATCATTGACCCCATCACCAGTCATTCCGCAAATATGTTTCATAGCTTGTAAACGTTTGACAATTTCATATTTGTGCTCTGCACCAACATATTCATATGTACCCATTAAAGAAGGAAGTACGTTTATTGAAAAATAAAAAAGTCAAAATCTTATCTGATTGATCAAAATGAGAAAAAATATGATCACCACTTTTAAAGCCAGATATGCAGAATCTTCAGAGACAAATTAAGAATGAAACATATGTAATTTTTAGTAGAGCCAATATCCAGGTAAAGATATTATGTAATGGAAGATTGCACGAGTAGTTTAACAAATCACTTGATCTTACTCAAACACAAATCAATAAAACACACATACCAGGAAAAACACCAGCAAAGCCATCAGCCTTTTCAATTAGCTCATCAACAGGCAATGCAGCAATTGACTCGTCCTTGTTATTTCCTAGTAAAGAAGATGAAGGATACATGTTGGTACCCATTCCCAGACGACGCCCTGTTTCCTTTGCTATTGCTAGCTGATCACCTGGCAGAGATTATTAAATAAGCAATATTGAAATTTAATACCAAACAGGAAACGGGAGTTCTATTAAACTGATTAAGAAATAGAGAAAGTTAATAGAACCCCAGAAAGCACAGTGATATACAAGGAAAACTTCTTACAGCCTAAATCTAGTGCTATGAAATATGCAGCGTTGACCTAGCGAACTATTTAAAACGAAAATCAGCTACGTCCTAGAACAACAACATAAATTGCAAAGTTCCACCAGCACTCATCTATCTGGTTTTCATGTTTTAAACCTTCTTGTACAGAATGGGCCATAAAAAAATCTCTAAAAGAAAATGCGGCGAGAAGTTAACAAATCAAGCCATTACTACCCAACTAAAAATGTAAAAACAAGGTACAACACTGGAATTTGTCTAGTACATTGGCTTCAAAGTAAATTGACTCCATTTATATTTGTCTGATTCACTTTGAATCTCATACTTAGAGGAATATTAACGTGCCGCAATTTTAACTGAAGATATGCTCACCAGTAATCATCTTAACATTCACCCCAAGATTCAGAGCCCTTCTGATTGTCTCAGCACTGTCGTGCCTGGGTGGATCAAAAAGAGGCAAGAGTCCTATAAATTGCCATGGACCTCCCGGACTCTCCTTCTTTCCTTCAGGAACTTCCTGTAGAATATAAAGGTTATCAAATACATGAAAGTTAATTTAACCACACGCTTGGTTTTACTAATATGATGCAGAATCAACAATCAAACAGAGAAAACACATTACCTGGTATGCCACTGCAAGTGATCTTAATCCACGCTCAGCAAACTTATCAATCACAGAATGAACCCTCCGCTGTATCTCTGATTTGTTGTGTGCAAGACCCAAGATCTAGAGATAAAATCAAAAGAACGTTCAGGGAAAGTAATAATTAACGAAGTAGTAATTCATTATAAGATACTCAACTAATATACCTGTTCAGGGGCACCTTTGCTGACTCGATGCATTTTACCTTCGCTATCAATGTATGTCAAAGCTGTGCGCTTATCCGTTGGGTTGAAAGGTAGGAAATGAACCTCTTGAATTCCAGCCCTTGCCTTTAAAATGCAAATATAGTAAAGCAAAACAGAAGAGAAAAGTATGTTAGAGAGTCAACAGAGAAGACACAGAAATGTCTGCAGATTATAGTAGTACGTAATATCAAAATCTTGAGAATTAAAGACTTCGATAATCTTGACCAATATTGCGTGTATGACTCTGCTATCCCATCAAAACCACCAACAAAGCTTATAATAAAAATCCGCATACCTCCTTAGGATCAGCCAACATCCCCACGATTGCAGCATCAATGGCATCTTGGTTTTCCAACCGCGAGGCTCTGGCAGCCATTAAAACAACAGTATCTACATCAACCCCTTTAGTGAAGACCTACAATCCCAATATTAGGAGTTAAGACATGTCATCAAACTGCCACAATTTGAAATTAATACAAAAGGCAACACTATTTAACCAACCTCAATAAGATTTTTGTCAACAGTCAGTTTGTTCAATGTTAAAGTTCCAGTTTTGTCACTGCAAAGCACATTCATGCCTGCCATTTCTTCAATTGCCGTCATTCTTTTAGTGATGGCTCCCTAAAAGTTCACAATATAATTATATAAAATCTAGAAACGTCAAAACTTAAAAGCAGCGGGTTCGAACAAATAGCAAAAAATTCTACCTGTTGGGATAGACGGTGGGAACCAATTGCCATTGTAACAGACAAAACTGTTGGCATTGCAATTGGAATTCCTCCAATAAGAAGCACAAGCAGATTATCAATTCCAGGACGATAATCACGATGTTGAATAGAATACATTACAATGACTTCAACAATCATTCCCAAGGCAATGGAACATATGCAGAAATTTCCAATGGCAGTTAAGACCTTCCAACACAAACACGAGTGAGTTGTGAGGAGCAAAAATGGGGAAAAAAATGAAAATTAGCAACGATCAAGCTTAGAGGAGTTATGGAGTCTATAATACTGAAAAAGACTCGGCAACCATTTACATGACTCTAGGGGTTTGTATCAGATCATAGTAAACGTGTCTATATTTCATGTACTGGTCATGCATGAGAAGCATATTATGGAAACTAATCCAATAAATTCTCTCATAAATATGGCATAGAGCAAAGGAATTGGAACTTGTGATTCACACCTTCTGAAAATGTCCCACTTGATTAGTGGAGTCTACAAGATGGGCAGCCTTGCCAAAGAAAGTGTGAACGCCTGTTGCAGTGACCACTGCTTCAATCTCTCCTTGTTTGACAGTGGACCCCGAATAAACACCATCACCAGGGCATTTTGTTGCAGGAAGGGATTCCCCTGTGAGCGCAGACTGCAAAATGAAACAGTAATTAGATTATACTTCAAAACTCAACCACACAAAAAACAAGAACAAAAGAAACTAATAATTAGTCAAAATCGACAGAAGATTGAATCACAAGAGGACCTGGTCTATCTTTAAAGGATCGCCTTCGAGGAGACGAGCATCAGCTGGAATTATATCTCCGAGCTTTATACTTACTATATCGCCAGGAACAAGAATGACAGCATCTTCTTCAGTCCATCTCCCATCTCGAAGAACCTATATAATTTCAATTGAGATAAGTATGGAAAATTACTAAACTGTTTTAATTCCACTATGGAAGTTCTTAAATTACAAAACTCTTTGTTTAGAGAATTATTTATTAACATCAAATGTAGTTATAAAGAGTTACATCTCAATACCTTGGCTTTTGGAGCAAGGCGAGCCATAAGAGCCGCAGCTGCATTTCCAGCATTGTTCTCTTCGATGAAACTTATAGTAGAGTTGATCACAAGAAGAGTAACAATCCCAACAAAATCTTGCCAATCCGGTGGTTTTCCCTGCAATTACAGTAAAGAAAAGGAATGATAACAAAATAAAGACACGTTTAAGGGTGCTATAGAGGGGGAAAAAGGAAAAAAAAGGAATATATAACATCCAAAGAAAATTTGAAATTAGATAACTTAAAATTTGTCTAGTAATGTGGAAAAAAGCAACAGGAAAGACAAAGGAGAAGAATAAACTAAAGAGAGTGTTGAGTCCTTACTCCTCCATTAGCCAGAGCAATGGCCATGACAGCTGCAGCTTCCATAACCCATGAAAGAGGGTTCCACATAAACCCCAAGAACTTCAGTATCTTATTCTCCTGTAATTTCCCAGTTTTTTCAGGAAAAAAATTCTCAATCACACTCGGAAAAAAAAAACAAGAAAGATAAAGAAAACATGAAGAGCATAACCAAAAAAAAATAAAAATTACAGAAATAATCAAACCTCCTTTTCCTCAAGCTTATTTTGACCAAAGATTTCAAGCCTTCTGTGGGCATCCTCAGACGAGAGGCCCTCTCTTGTGCACCTTAAATTTTCAAAAACATCTTCAATTGGTACATTCTCCTGCATACATAAATTCAATATGCGTCGCCATAAATAAAACAAAATAAAAAAAAAATCAACGTCTCCATCTCCCAGAAACAGAAATGAACAGGTGAAAATCCCAAAATATATTGGAAGTGTAGCATCCAGAATCATAAAACGTCTTTAAATATAAAAAACAATGGCGTAAAAAGCTCAAACACCCAATACGATTGAACTAGAGCTCAAAACAGTAGTTGAATTCATACCAAGTCCACAGCCTCCTTCTTCAGAGCCTCCAAAGCTTCATCCTTCTCCCCCATCTCTACACAAACGAGTAGAATTAGAAGAGAGGCTGTTCTCCGATTTTGATTTTCATTTGTATTCGCGCCTATTTAAGGGCGGAATTGTCTCTAGGAAGATCACGTACTTGGCAGGTACATTCCTGTCGTCACTAGAATTTGTTTTGTTCACTTTTTTCATAAGAGAATTGGAATCAACGGCCATCTTAGTCCAATTTTAAAATTTTCATTCACATCCTTTTATTTATTTTCAACTACACAATTTTTAATAAAATAATATTTTCATCATATCAATAACTTTTTCTTCTTTTCTAACGACATATTCTCTATAATGGCGTGTTCGATAGGAATTAAAAGTCAATTAAAATTGAAAATATAACCGTTATTGGGTCTCCCTCATCTAATAAAAGTCAACAGTAACGATTAATTTTTCAATTTGAATTCGATTTTAATTTCTACCGAAGACGCCCTAAATTTACTATTTCAAAACATATTCTTACAAAATAATGTAATTCAAGTACACCCTTTAATGCAATAAAATAGTCGCTATTTTAGTGGAGCATCTAGCATAATAACAATATGCAAGCATTGCATTATTGATTGATGGAGGTGAACCAAAAAGTTATAGTGAAGCTGTATAGGTTGAAGAAGAATGAGATGGACTCATTATTGTCCAGTCAAACATGACAATTGACAAAGTTACCAAAAGGAAAGAGTACTTTGCAATATAAAAGAGTTTACTTTTTAAAAGGCTTAACGTCTTTACGTTTGGTCTTTAGTGTTCAAAATGTCCTCATGATTCAATTTTTTACATTTTCACCCATATTTTCATGTTTTATTGCGGAAAACATCATTTTCCTCAATTTTCATCCATTTTCTCTATAAAAATATGTGAAATAACAAATTTACCCTCTTATTTAAAT
>CAIGRK010292048.1:0-18160 GCA_903798315.1 Fraxinus greggii | reverse complement strand
TACATAATTCTTATTACAAGAATTTCATAAACGCCTCCGTACCATTTTTCCTATGTCTCCGAGAGCAGCATAGCGATGCACATATATCACAGCATACAACGGCCAGAACCCTCTATTATATGTAAAGGAATCAAACTGCATTATATTTATCTGTGAATGTTTATTTACACTGATACACGAAACTAGAAGAGAACAAATTATACGTAGGAAGAATATTGTGTGTTCAATAAGTGGGCACCCTCCAACAAGGAAATATTCCAAAGGGTAAGGATAGTCCCTACCGTGGACACCAAAGGAGAAAGAACCCAAAAAAGGTTCTGTATATAAGAAGTTTCCAAAAATAATTTTAAAGATACACTAGATAAACTACTTTTGGTTCTACATCTAGAGGACAACTTAATTTCTTCAGAACCACTGATTTGCAGGCCCAAATTAAAGCACAAGTCTGGTTACGTATTATCTTTTCATTATTTTATTATCTCAAGAATAAGAAGGAATTCATGGTTCATATACTTACAAAGAATAATCAAATTGAGTTCATAGATTTCCCTAGGACAATTGAACTGTCTTACTCCCAAGAGATTTAGAGTGGCTTACATGAATCCCCTTTTGCCTTCCCATTTGATCAATTGCTACATGTGCTAGAACATCCAATGCAAAAAAAATCCTTCGAAACAAAAAATATATTTGAGGCTCACACCTCCTGCCTCAAGTGGGCCTTCTATAGAACGCCTCAAAGCTTACTTCTTGAGGGCCATTAGTGAGGCTTACTTACTCCTCAGGGCTAAACCTCAAGGGGACTAAAATGTTCACCCCTTTGTCTTGTGTTTTTTGGATAATTTGTTATTGGCCTTAGCTTTTTGGGCAATTTCTTGATAATCTAGAATATTTTACGGGTTTTTTATTTTCATTTTTATGTCTTTACAGAGAAGGGATAGGGGAAGGAGAATACATGGTTCCTAGTGGAAGATGATGGCAAAGAATGACAAGAAACTAATGGTGATGAGGATTATGTTGACAATTTACTTAAACATTCTATTCATAATGATGATATAAGAGATCTTTAAGTTGTTTTCTACTTCTACTAGTATATCATAATATTCTTTTGTGATCATCTGCTTAACTTTTAGGGCTATCTCTATGATAATCTAGAATGTTTTACAGGTCTTCTATTTTCCTTTTATGTCTTCAAACTGAAAGGGAAAGGGGAAAGGAAGGAAAATACATGATTGCTAGTGGAGGATGATGGCAAAGAATCAGAAGACATTAAGGGTGACGAGGAAGAGGACGTTGACAATTTCCTTAAAGATCCTATTCATAGTGATGAATCTGATAATATAAGTGATCTCTAATTTGTTTCTACTTCTATTACTATATTATAATTTTGTTTGTACTCATTTGAGAACCTTATTATTTACTATTGTATTTATATGTTTTATGTTGGTTTCCAAGTTAGACTTTTCATTTTGTTAATTTGTTTTGCCATGGATTTTTTGAAGATTGTTTATGGTTAATTATGAGCATATTTTTATATTATTGTAAATTATTTTATTAGTTTGCCTCGAGGCTTACACCTCGCCCATAAAGATAAAACACCTAGATATCTAATTAAGCCTTTTTAAGCTATCGAAAACACATTAAACCACAGTCAATTTTGGTTTGCCTCTCCCTCTTCAAACATATTCTACTTAGATTGCATATCTCATGAGAGATGACTTTCTTTCAGTCCTTGCAAAATACGTCCCAATCACATATGTCGTCCTTCCCTGTTTCTTCCATTGTTGTCACTTCCACTTGCCTTTCCTCTTTTCTCCTGTTAGCGCACTTCCACTAGTTAGTATATTTTCTTGCTTCCTATTTTCTCCATTCTAGATGGAAACACATCCACCTTAACATACTCATTTCCGCTAAGTTCATCTTATGGACAATTTGTTCCTTTTTCCCCCCTTATAGCCCAACACTTGATAGTTGATACCATAAAGAATAGCCAGTCTATTGTTGTAAAAATTGTGTTTTCACCACGTACACCTAATAACATAGAATCCATGTAGAATTTCGTCGTACACACTTCAATCATACGCATTACATCCTACTCAAGATCCCCATCTATATCATTACAGCAATCACTTATTGGCATGCTATGATCCTATATTGTAACTCCACTATCATCCTTATATTTACTATGATTAAAAGGACATTCCATGTATTCCACCTTAGTTTTACTAAATCTAAAAACATTTAGAGCATGTTTGGCTTCTTGCATATAGTCTATGCCCTAAACCAAACCCTGTAAACTTCAAGTTACTCCAAAGTTCTTATTTATGAATTAAACTCTATGTTGGGTCCTTTTTCTCAATTTTCTACTCAAATACCTCTCCCCTAAACAAATACAAGTCTCAACCTGCCTCCGCCATTTGTACAGCCTTTACATAACACATAACATTTTAAGAACTCTAATAAAACTGTAAAATATATATATATATATATATATATATATATAATTAAATAAAATAAACTAGCAAGAAGAAACTTGAAGATTGGAGAAAAGAACAAGGTAAGAGGCACGCCCTATCCTCTTACAGCTGAAGTGAGAATTCCCCCCACCCATATCCCCACCCACCCAACCACACGCTAAATTGATGTTTCTATGTTTCAGCAAAGGTCAACAGTTTTGGTATGTAACGCATTGGGATTATAAAGGGAGGATCTCAAAATTAATTTTCTTTACCGGTGAACTTGACTAAAATTTTGAGATGTGGATTTACACATCGGCATTCAAACAGGTAATATACTAAATGTTGTTTGAAAACACTAACCAGAGATATCTGGAAAGCCTGAATGATGGTTGGTGATTCATTACTGACATGGTGATTCTTGATGACATATTCAAGGAATCTTTCCACTGTATGCATGACATCTCCCTGCATTTGATGCCATATAAACATATTAGATAGTAAAAGAAACAACTGGGAATTTTATCAGAGCACGATGAAGTTGAGAGTTCCAAAGGTTCTTGCATGTAGCACTTGAAACCCCTACAACATACTAGACAAGAATTTTTCTTCCTTCTGATGTCTTGGAAAAGAATAGCTATATATTCCAAATTGAAAAGTGAATTTATGCACACGATTTAACAAATAACGAAATATCATGGTATAAAACAAACAGAAAAATCAAAGCAGATTCTAAGGAGAAACGACAGAATATTAAAAACATAAATTATGAAAAAAGAAAGCAGTTAGGATTTTATTTTATTTTCAGATTAGATTAGTATGGTTTTGATGATATTTTGATACGGTTAGAGAATAGTTGTTTCCTTCGATTTGAGTTTAACTATAAAATGGGAACAAGAATTTCATTTTCTATAGAACTTTGAGTACTAATAAAAATTGAGTTTTTTCCTCCTCTCAAATTTCTCTTTACTCTTCTTCACTTCATTAGAAAGAGCAAAAAGGTTCGATATGTTTCTTCCCAAGAAAGTTGTGTCAAGAAAAAAAAATTCCCAAGCTGCAGCCATGTTTACAAAGTGAATTCATCATTTCGAGGAGCTACCACTACATTCTTGCGATCACATGCATCAAGGCATTTTGTGTGTGTGGGCAGAGGGGACCCTACAGAAAATAACTGCCTAGAATCATGCGTAAAATCATTTCATAACCATCTCATTACATGAGATTTTTATTGTTATCTATTGATCAAAAATCAAATAGACCTTGAACTCCTCATGGATACAATATAAAGTTTCTGCTTCACTATAAATCCCGAAGGAACAATATGTGGAATATTTAAATTAGAAATCTTGATTCTAATTACATTACCTTGTTGACTTACCAAAAAGGACTCAGAACTACACAAGTTAAATCCTAAAATCTTAAAAACAAAGCAGTAGAACCATATATCCTGGAATAAAGAATATAGAAATCAGAGTTCCATTTATATTGTAAATAATGGAACTTAGCTTGACAGTTAATTTTTTGTCCTACGGCATCTGCTCCATTCAAAGAAAGTTGTTCTCAGTTTTGTCTATATGTTCAGACTTCTATCGAGAAAAATAGACATCAAGTATGTAAATTGCTTCGTGTTTCCTTCACAGAATTATCTAAATCAGAGATGAAACCTAAACAAACCATTTCAGTGCCTAAAAAGTAATTTGAAAATGTTGAAGGTAATATTTAAATGATTTACATATGGCCTTTCGAAAGAGCTAGTCACCACTACATCAGTCTGTTGAAGATCCACCATATCAGTAGAACTACTGAAATGTCCATTATATAAACTTTAACCAATCTATTACAGCTTCAATATCCCCCTAGGCTAAAACCATTACTTCCACATCCAAACATACATACAACCAAGTTATTGTCAACTATTCTGTATAAGAATATTAATCAAAACACCATCTCCATCAGCACGGTAAGAAAACCATTCCAAAATCTTCGAATTCACAATCAATATTTAAGTTGAAGACAAGGTTTTCTTCATCAAAACAGTCAGAATAATGTTTCCAAAAAAAGGCCTCCTAGAAACAAAGCTTCAATTTGCCATGGAACCATGTTGGGTAACACCACTGGACCATTCTGCACAAGAACTGGTCAATAACCATCCCAAAAAAAGTCAAAAACCAGCTTAATTGGACGGCCATTCCTAAGCAAACTGGTCCATTTCAAAAAAATATATTGGCTGGACTTAGGATTTGAAATTAAGACCACCGTGTCAACTAACTTGCTTAATAGAACTGAGCCACTGAAATTTTTATGTTAAATACTAACCAAATAATTAAATAAACATGAAACTGTTATCCTAACCAAAATATGTTTTCTTTTTTCACTAATTTATTATAATTAGCCATAATCTATTCAAAACAATACATTTGTTATGAAGAGAAGAAATTTTAAGAATAAAAAAATAAGATAAAGAATTTGAAAAAAAAATATATATATATGACTTTTTGGCATGTGATACAAATGATCTGTATAGATCCATTTCTAAAGATAATATAGTGTGGAGAGAAAATGAGTCAAAACAAATGTAATTAGTTAATTCGTTTTAGGCATTATATACACCTAAGAATACAAGATGTGATAGAGGAATAAGATATAAAGAAACATAAGTAGTATCGGAACTTAATGCAATAAGTAGTATTAGCTTCTCCCTATAAATAATGGAGGGTAGTTCCATATTAGGCAACGAGAAAGGGTATTAAAAGGGAGTCAGCCTCTCGAATGCTCACAATTTAGTGTAATTCCTTCCAATTTTCTATTTCTTCTTCGTTCACTGTATACACATAAATACATTATACATTATCAATTGGTATCATAGCATATATTCTAGGGCAATGGCAACAAATTGGAACAAAGAATTGGAAAAGAAGATGGAGAGTTTCGTGGAGAATCGTGAGAAATTCTTACGGATGATGCAAGAGTTCGGCAAAGAAAATGATTCTGAATTAGATTCGCAAGGTCGAGTAAAAATATCGATATTCTACAGTAGAAATAGGGATTGTGGGTGTCCAAGGCGGAGAGAATTTTCTCAACGAATCGGTTGTCCGAGAGGGAAAGGTGGAACCCTCTATCGCTTGCTTTGGTGGAGAGGCATGGGCATAATTTCAATAGGTTTCTTGTCGCCATTTGATTCAAATTTGAGAAGAATTAAAGGTTTTGATGCTGGCTCGATTTCGCATGAATAAGGTCTCCATTGGGGAAGAATTTCCAACATGGAAGCATTGGAAATTTGTGAACTTGGAGACAACAATGAAAGGAAAGAGGTGTCAATCGCACGTGTCTCCATCACCATCGCATGAGGAGGAGGAGGAGAAAATTGGAGCACATAGGGGTAGGGATCTTTATTAATGGGTTGAATCTGGAAAAGATGAAAGAAGAGAAATTGTTGAAGCTGGTAGGTTTGGGCTATGGTATGGAGGCAGCCCAACAAGTGGAGGACTACAAAATTTCACTCAAGCAAGCCGAAGCCAACATGGGTAGCTCAACAACTATTTAACCCCCTAAAACCCAGATCACTCCAATTGCAAGCCCCAATTACACTAATCTACTGCAATCACGTACTAACTTCAATTCAGTTCCATCAATTCCAAAACCAAGTTCCACTAATTTCAAACAGCTTTTCGGTGCTAAATTTTAAATGAAGGAAAATAATTCGACTCTCCAGTGTGATGGGTACGACACCATTGGACAATGCTTAAAAAAAGAAGAGTTAAAGAGAATTGATAAAAGGAGAAATAGTCGGGGAAAATCAATGGTATTTTGGATTGGTCGATGGCATCAAAGGTGCATGGAGTTTTAACATTGATAACAATGTGGAGATTGGTGATACATTAGGATTTTTAATTAATTCGAAGATTGAATTAATGGCACAAAAGACCATAAAAGGGCAGATTGCATACCAAGAGGAGGTTCGGATTTCAATCGATTGTGGGGCTACTCACCATTGAATTTTAATTGATCGGGTTCATTTTTAAGAAACCCCAAAAAGGGGTGCGACAGGTTATGGGGTTTTAATGGATACCATATTAGTGATAGTGGATTTAAATAAGTCTGCCAACCTCCTCGGACCAAGAGACTCAATTTTCACATCACCTGTGACGGGTATTTGCAAAGGAAATTGTTAGGTTGTATGATAATCTGGAATTGGCCTAGTTCCATATTGAGCAGCCGAAAAGAAGGGTATCAATGGGGGGAGAGAGTGGGCCTCTCGAATGCTCACAATCTAGTGTAATTCCTTTCAATTTTCTGTTTGTTCTTCATTCAGTAGATATACAGAAATATATTATACACTACCTATCAATATCTTCTTTGGAAAATGTAATTGACCAAAAAAACCATTCATTTAGGAATGATGTTGAAGCATACAATTATCCTCACAGAGAATGTACACCATTAAAATATTTCTACAACTATACATAGAAAAGAGAAACCCGAAAAAGTACTAGATTTACTCAAACAAATACATTTCCTCCATTAGTCGAGAAAATTGGGACCTAGGGTAAGAGAATTTATTGAAGATGCACTAGTAAAGGCTCGAGGTTTCAAGTATTTCCATCATCCATTTTTTAAATTGGAAACATGTCAAGCTTTCGATGAGCTGAGCAACTCTAGGTTTGATTCCACAGCGCAATGGGGTTATTGCAACACAAGGAATGTTTAGCATGAAAAATTAAATTCAGCTTGCATTTGAAGGGGTGAGTTAAAGATAAAAGTAGAAGGAATAATTTATTGTCCCTCCAATGTTTATAAAGGCTCAGGTACTGAAGTGTTTTACCTCCCCGAGACAAAGCACAAAAGTCAAGGCATTTTGAGGCGCAAGCTTTAAGACAAGCTAATAAAATAATTCAAAAGAATATAAGTACAAAATTATGCTTATTATAAACTATAAACCATCTTAATATCCATAATGAACAATTAACAAAAATCAAAGTGTAACTCGCACATAAACATAAAATAGATCAATAAAATTGTCCATAGTCCTCAAATTACTAATCACATAACAAATTATAAACTACATCTAAATGTAAAATTAACCCACAATCTCCTACACGATCACTACAAATACGACCTTTAAGGAATCATCAACATAATGAATTCCCCTATACTCCTTGTCGCTATTAGTTTCCAATAAATTCCTTTGCCATCATCCTCCATTTGCCCTTCTGTAATTCCTTCCCCTTTCAAGTAAAGGAGAAAGCGAAAAACTTGTAAATTTATCTATCTCTAACAACTTCGACTTATAGATGTTATGGTTTTACAAAAGACCATTCACATGATCCTACTTTGTTTAAAGGATGTAGAGAATGAAGAAAACGTTGGGTGCCCTAATTCGTCATTATTAAGAATAACACAATGCTAATTTGTTAATTGGCACATGCGAGCAGCTTCTGGTGAGAATGGCAATCTTCGTGTAGCTGTTATAATGGTTTTGAAGACGCCACACAATCGTATAATGGAGATTGGCTCTTTCCATGTATTGATGCATATGAACAGTGGCAAATATGAAACGCATCTGATCATAAGCTTGAAATTGGCACACAGGAGACGTAATCCTTTAATTTTTGGTAAACATGTCAACACTAATGTCAAAAAGACAACCATTTTATTTGAAGCATCGCTCTCGTAAAATATGTTCATTAATGTTTTACAATATTCCTACCTATCAAATCATACTTGCTTTTTATTTCCATGCATTAATCTTTTCTATCTCGGTAAACTAATGAATATCAAATCTTAATTGCTTTTAACTTAAAACTGATTTTCCTGAGATATTACACCTAATATTTATAGCACACATACTGACACATTAGAGGTGCTCTCATAACTCAAATACTCGAACACCAATATCCCGTGCGCTCACTTCCACACCTTCCAATAGCAGCTGCTACCTAGATACAAAGTATCACATGTAGAAAAAGAAACGCTATCCAAGAAGCCAGCATAATACAGCACAACATGCACCTTCAGAACTTAAGATGGTGAAATACTGGTTTTGTACATAACAATAATCAATAAATATACATGTTGAAGGCAGACTGGATTCAGGGGCAGTATTTATCCCATTTCAGCAGGCGATACAATTTGATGATCTCCGTAAAAGTAGAAGCTTTTACTTAACCCTTGTTTGATCCCTATTTTTTTCAAAATACATTTTTCTCCCTTCTTTTCACCCACACATTCTTCAATAAAATAATATTACACGCAAATCCAAAACTTTTCCTTATTTTTTAACCACACATTCTCCATCAATCTACTACTCCAAATGCATTTTACACCAAAAATGGGGATCAGGCTCTTAATCTATTAGCGATGTATGTTCCGTGGTCAGACGCAAAGGTCTACCAAAAATCTGTCAAACTATGGTGTAACACCCTCCCAGCATCCTCAATTATGAGGATCAAACTAAGTAATAGATCTGTATATTCTGATTTTTATAATAGAAAAAATGTTATAGTTAAACGACACAACAGGAATGAAAATAGAGAACAAGTACTGCAGAGTCCTTAATCTATAATTGATATCATTTGGATTAACGAGCACAGAAAAGGGAAACCAGAGATAGTACCGAAACTTTAAGGATTTGGCAGAGTCTAGCCATCTCTCCTTTTAGTAAAATATGGAGGCTCTTCTGCTCATTGGATGCTGTTACTATTTCCTGTGGTTTGTCTACGTGGACTCCAGGATCGATAGAGGTCTGACCAGATATGAAATTTGGGTTGCTTTCTGGATTAACATTGTTGGTTCGACAAGAAGTTGGTTCTTCCAAAGATTGGGACTTGTTGGTGGCTACGGCTGTAGAAGACCCTGCATCACCAGGGGAGTTTCACAATGAATAGGCATCTGATATAATAAAGCCTTTCCCGCCTAACAACAGTTTAGTACACTTGAGCTTAAGATACAATACTAACAATCAGTAGGTAGAGTCAAGAGTTCGGCACTTATTATTACCTCCTTTAGAACCAGCAGCTTGAGTCATTTGACGCCCTTTGAGTTCAACTTCAATTGAGTCTGGATCTACATTTTCATTCGCCACCTTTCTACGTTTCTTTCCAATTTCATCACTCTCAGTGTCTGGATTCCTATTTAATCCATCAAAGAATTGAACCCTTTTCCTATTACGTGGAGTTAACCCAGATGAATGCTTCCACCTTGGATTTCTACCCTCCAACAGATTTCTCCAGAAAACATGTGCCTCTTCTCCATCTTTCAACTGAATTTTTCCCTCTCCAAGAAGGGGAATATTTATATTGTAACGTCCAACACCCAGTTGAACTTTTGAAATGATACAACCTGAATCACAGCTTCCAAAAAGTATGGCCAAGAGCTCCTTAGTAGTGTCATTCAAAAGCAATTGCTCTGATGAAATGTTTGAAACAGATATAGGCCTGCTTTCAGCATGATAATCATCCAATTTGCTAAATAAATAAGAAGCACCCCACATGAGCAGAGTGTCACTAGTGGTCCTACTTAAGTTTTGCAGATTGTTATCAAGATTAAGAACCTGCTTCGCCAGAAGTAGGGCTTTTTCTTCAACAGTACAGGATGAATATAACCGAAAAACTTTGATCTGCTCAAATTTTGAATCAAAGGATATCTTTTGTAGCGCCCTCAAATCATTTGCTGGATTCCACTCACTATCATATATGATAACAATATCCACTGATGTTAGCTTAATGCTTGAAGAACAAGCACGGTTTCCTAGTAAGAAAACAAACTGCCCAGTTTCCTTCTTGTTAAAACGATTCACAATAGCATGCTTCTTGGATGGGGCAACTCTAGCATCAATACGTTCATAAGAATTTAGACCAAATCTTTGACCCATAAAATCATCCAATATATCTCCAATTGATGCCCCTCCTAAGCCAACAATTGTCTGTTGGTCAAAATAAAGCAACCATTGAAAGTCACATTAAAACAATAAAAAGATACGCGTTGGAGTTCTACATGAAAATAAAGATGCTGGCGCACAGGGTGTGAAACAGAGGTGAGAACACGAGATGTAAAATGGTGGGACTCATAGCTAAGATATGAACTTAAGTAGAAGACTTACACAGAATCTAATCTTAATCTAAATCTAACCATTGTTGTATACCTGAAAAAGTATGAGCACTTGTTGTCCTTGATTTTTTATCTCTGAAAGTATTATGTCTAGAAGCTGTAATTTACCACATGCTTTTATTCCAGTATCCAAAAGCTCATTTGCACGCCCCTCAGCTATCAAGCCTTCTTGAACAGAGGAGTCCACGAGATACGGATGATCGCAACACTATCAAGAAATGACATGTAACTAAATATCAAAGTGCTTGTTATTTGCAAAAGAATCAAAATAAAGAAAAGATATTTCAGTGGTAACAGCGTAATACACAGACAAAAAGTTGATGGTGTGTGTAATTTTCATACGGTTATACAGCCAAGTTTTCATGCAAGTTTGATATCATGTTTTAGAAGTCATAATTACTGAGTACCATTTTCCAACACCATAAGGTACTCTTTGTTCATTACAATAGCCATGAACTTCTATTTGGAAGAAAAATGAAATTTAGGATTCACATGCTTGAGTTGCGATTGACTTTAAAGTGTAAAAGAGAAGGGGAAAAACGATATATTTAGTGATGCAGATGGTAAGGTTGATAAAGCAAACCTTTCGGACAGTAAAAAGAATATCACGGAGGGCCCCAACAGGATCACTTTTTGAGCAAGAACGAAGAGGAATAGAGTTTGAAAGAAGTGTGGCACAGTACTGCTCAAGCTGGCAATTCGACATTGGAACAGGAACCCAGTACTCCACAAACTTGGATAACTCAGGAATGCTGCCGTAAGCAATGAAATGTGATAATCTCTCTTTTAGTTTACCAAGATTATCAATTGTGTCAGACTTGAAGCCTCTAAATTTATCCAGATCATCATGAGAATCAAGCAATGACAGTAGACTAAGATACTCAGATACACTATCCTGAAAATTTCAAAAAGATTATTCAAAACCTGTCCTGAATATAAACAAGAAGATTGAGGACAAGGAGGACAAAATTGCCTTTATTTGACCATTGAAAAGAAGTATCCTAGAATCTGTAGGTAGCATTTTAATTTGTTCGCAATGATTCTCTATCCCAGAGTGCTGGCACTCATCAATTATAACTGCTTCCCATCTTATGTATCTCAGTATGTCTAAATCCTGCAAAAATAATCAAAACAGAAAATAAGACATAACCATAAGACCACAGACAGCCACAGAACAAAAAACTGAACAAATAAATACTGAATTATTTCTTTTTACAATTTTAACCAAAAATGTAGACATTACAGTAAAATACATGGTAACCAGAAATCTATAAAGAGAAAAAAGAGGAATCACAGGAATTTACTTCAGCTATAACAAATAATTGACCCTAAAAAACATTAGCCAAGATCCTGAGATCAAAATAAGAAAGCTGAAGCAATCTCCATACCTCAAAAACAGCTTCTGGAGAAGACAAGAGTATGTGAAGCATCATGCAACCCCCTTCCTCATAAAATTCAAATGTCCTAATTCTTCTCCTCGTATCTCTGCTTCCGCTGTAAACTGTGACAGCAATGGATGGGGCCAGTCGTGTGAACTCAGCTTCCCATTGAGAAATTGCATCTGAAGCCACAATAATGAGGAAAGGCTGACAGACTTCAGTCAACGATAGAACAAAGAAAATCACAGTCATTGCCCACTCCTGCAAGGTTACAATCAATAAGATCCATTAAATAATCTGCTAACATTTATAAAAGATACTGCTTCAAGCTTATTAAAATATCAATTCCAAACCCCCCACTACAATATTGGGAAGAAGCTTAGAAACTCCTATCCCAGAAAAAAATTGAAAAAAAAAGCTTAATGAAATATCACTTTATTCAATATACACATTGAAAGGTCAATTGATGCATTGATGCGTACACAAGAAATGGAGGTTAAGCAATAGATAGAATCTTTAAGAAGGTAAACAAGAAGAAAATATTGGAAATACATGAAAACCCCCAAAGTTTAGGCAACATCCATTCGAAACCAAGCTTCAAAATACAAGGATTGGCAATACATGCACTGTTTATCACCAAAAGAAAATATAGTATTTAAAACAATGCATGGAGCAGTAAGTAACCTAGACTATACTTGACTGTTCAATAAAAATATCAAACAAAGATCACCTGGTTATCAAAAACAACAGCGTTCTGGTTGTTGTACCAGCACTGGCGCAGCTTGTTCACATGTTTCAATAGATTGTTAGAATTCGGAAGTGATCCTCCTGCCGGAAGCTCTGAGAGCTCGAAATATGATCCTTTTTTACTCTGTAGTATCAGCAAGAACATGCAAACGCAATTACAATGCTAATGCTAGTCTTAATAGCAGTGGATGGGTTAAGTGTTCGTACAGTTGAAACTTTAGGTTAATATTTATATGCACCACATTGATAGAGTTATTTAAAATTAACATAATTCAAATTGGAGAAATCAATTGCTACTTAAGATCATAATATGATTAACCTTTATCAGAGAAGATCGGAAATGGTGCTCTAAACAGTACTGATGGAGGACTATACTTTTATTATTATTTGAAATATCAGCCCCTTCGATATCCACCATTTATATGAAAGGATATTGTTTTGAGGAAATCCAAGAGAATAAAAGGTCAGACAAAGTGCATTTCAGTAGAAAACCCTTCCACTGTTATTCCTAATTCCATATGCCTTGCTTCTCCCAATTCCGTTCCAATCACCTTTCAAATACGCTGTTCTTCACTAGGCCAAGACTCATGCCCTCAGAGGTACAGTTGGTCCTATTGTCATTTTAAAATACTCTCTTTAAACTGAAAAAGGTGCATACCAATCACATGATAAATCCGAATACTTGCCAATATTAAGCAACCTGTTCTAAATTTATTATATATCCCCAATTTTACCATATTTGATAACAATGTACCTAGATAGAAAAATTGTTCACCACTTGGAATCTCTTCTGCTAAATTTCATTAATTCCACACTCCTACATCCTCCCAGCTTGGCTAAAATAAATCAAATATCAGATAAAGAACACTAAGTGGAGAGATATTTCCTAAGCCCCCAAAACATGAAACTGAAACCAGTAAAAACCAGCTTCCAGTTAAAACAAAAACAAAGACAAAATATGTACAATTGATTTTCCTAAAAATTTAGACCAAACAGGCTTATTAACGTAGCATTAGGATGAAGTTTCTGCCATAATGTTTGAAAATCAATCATTAGTATGCAAAATCAATTAATGGATTAAAGAATAATGACAAACTCAATATTTTCTGGCATATATTGACCTTGTCAACTGTTCTCTTTGCCTTCTGAAGACGAATTTCATAACCTTTCACGAGGTTCTGACCTCGAGGGGAGCTTAGAGTGTAAGAATTATCTAACTCCCATGAAGCATGCTTGTAACCAAGACCACTCCATTTCACAAGCCATTCATACTGGAAATCTGAGATGCCAATGGAAGGCGCGATCTGAAGCTTATTTTGCTGTCTAGGGAAGATAACTAATCTTTTCTTCAACAGACGATGCGGCACTGTCCATTCTGCATTCCACTTCACGACCTAAACGTCATAAACAAACATATTTATTAAGCACCAATTTTCTAAGCTAATAAAAGTGTTATTAGTAAAAAATTGTTACTTGTGCCAACTAATAACACACAATTATCCAAGAAATCAATTGAACATATAGGGAATAAATGATTTAACCTGGTGTTTCGAATTAAATTCTGCAATAAGATAATAATTTTCAGGAAGCAATTGTTTCTCCGGCACCCAATGGTTGTGGACATGAGAAAGGCCGTGGTACTTAACAAGATACTGCTTCTGCCTTTGCACTCCTAAGATCAATGCATAAATTTAATAGAGTTATCACAAAATTACATGCTTAGAGAGAAGATTCATAACATTATAGCATATTGTATCGATATTAAAAATATTACTCCCTCCATCTTAAAATGAACGGGTCGCTTTACTTGGTCTATTTCAATAGATTTTCATTTAACCTATAAATGGACATAATTTTACCATATTTTCCCAAATTACCCTTTATTTGAAGACTAACCAAAAGATAGAATACCAATACATGGTCCCACAAGTTCCATACTCTCTCAACCCTCTCAAATGGTGCAGGAAATCCAACAATATAAACTATCTCTGCCCCTATCTTCTTTAGCATGACCCTTCACAACAAATTTTGTCAGCCTTCTACCTCCTCCAAGCCAGCTCCTCTTTCCCAAAACCACCACTACTCCTGCCAAATAAAAAAAAAGGGAAAAGAAATGGGGGGCCCCCACCAACATAGTCATTTGAAACTCACACACCATACCAGACTATCTCTGTTATAGTACCATAACAACCTCAGAGTACACAATCACCACCACTGAATCAATCTTTCAACCATAATCCTTCAACGGTCCATTTATTTTTTTGTTTCTTCATGAAATCATGAACTTGAGATCAGCTAAAAGTATTTTGTACTACAGGTGCATGAGTTTCAGGTTTAGGAATTTGGTGGATGTGGCTGGTAATTTTCTTCCCTAAGTTAATCTGTTGGCTTAAAATAGAGGCTGTAATACTGGGGAGTTTGGAGGCTTTGCTGGTGCCTGTGTTCTAGGGGTAGCAATGGTAGCTGGAAGTCTTTTCTACCATAACTTTTTTGAATATGGTTTAAGTTGTGTGTGAAAGATAATGGTGGTTTTACTTTGATGGTTGAGGTCTCAATGGAGGTGATGGTGGCGTTCAGGAGGTTTGTTAGTGGTGCAGGAATATTAATTCTTCCCAAGAAGTCTTCAGGATGCAGGGCATTGTGGTTACAATGGTTGGATAATGGAGATTAGATTTCCTTTTTATTGATTGAGAGACAAAATTTATTGTTGTTGACAATTCTTTACTCCCAGATGAAATAATCTTAGTTGGGATCACTATGGTTTTATGTTTTGACAGCAAATGCTGGTAATCGTAATGGTAGTGGGCCTATGCTTGGTGATGGTATCGCATCATTACTCTTTTCTTTTCAGTTTCTTTTGGAAATTGGTTATTGGAAGGTAGAATATGGAGAGAGCGAAAGGAATGAAAGAACCAATGGGAACACTTCTCAAAGGAGAAGTAGGGAAAAAACCCCGTGTTTCCCCTCACCTTTTGTGGAAAACCCCAACAGTCAATTCAAAGTGGAGGAAATTCATGTTAGTTTCTTCTTATTTAGATTACACTGAATATAAATGTAGCAATTAACTTGTCAGACCTTCAGCATTCGGTACCTCCACTTCTCTTGCATTCCAGATTGATTCAACACCTTGTGACACTGAATGGGTACCTAATTCAACCTTCTTCTTCACACACCATAAACAGTGCCAAACTCCCGGGGGAACATCACTTAGAGGAGGATCTAGACACAACAGATGGTAGCATCTCTTGCATCCCTTTCCAATACAGCACCTGAAATGTGAATGATGCATATATCATCACAAAGACCAGGGGAAACAAGGGACAGAAAAATTCTAAACTGTCATTGCCACGACTTTTAAGCGTGTGCATGTTGAGACATGGGAGAAAGCTCCCGGACAAATGAGGCTCGATTACTATCAAAAAGTAATAATCATTTCTTTGAACTGTTGAACAGCCCATAAACAAATTACTGAAGATGCAAATACAATTCCATAATTAGAACTGATTAAAGAATACATAAAATTATTGATCATTGTGGGACTTAAAGAGTACAAACACAAAGGATTACTCACAGGAGCTCTCCACCTTGATTGCAGATGACACACACATTCTCGGTACCACCCATTCGACGATCTGAATGTATCTCGTTCAGATGCTCACCACTGCTGCATCTTCCAGAAGATTCAGAGGAAATAGCAGCTTCCCGATCCCCTCTATCCTAATGCACAGGCATTACCAAAACAGCATTAAAACTGTTATGAATAGCACCTCCCTATCACACACATAACCATAGCAAGTTTTGAGCTTCAATTTACTANACACAAAGGATTACTCACAGGAGCTCTCCACCTTGATTGCAGATGACACACACATTCTCGGTACCACCCATTCGACGATCTGAATGTATCTCGTTCAGATGCTCACCACTGCTGCATCTTCCAGAAGATTCAGAGGAAATAGCAGCTTCCCGATCCCCTCTATCCTAATGCACAGGCATTACCAAAACAGCATTAAAACTGTTATGAATAGCACCTCCCTATCACACACATAACCATAGCAAGTTTTGAGCTTCAATTTACTACAGATGCTCACAATCAAGGACTTCGATGGAAAATGATCTCTATAACAAAATTTTAGTTCAGGACCCCAGTCACAGATATAAAACAAGGAGTAAGAGGAATAGGCAAAAGATACACACTAAAAACAAATACAGAAAGCAATGAAATTGGGACAAAGTTTACGAAAAAAGGTTCAACCTGTCCAATGAAATCCAATAAGCCAAATCCTTAAACAGGATGAAAGTAAGCTACAGTTTGAACATCAGGGAGTGGCTGCTCTCACCTGGCTCTGTTCCACTCATATCCTAGATAGATAGTAAGCTCAGGATAGGGCAATAATTTTCATTACAATAACTCAAATTATTTGACTAGTGCGTCCAACAGACAATTAAGGAGGCCAAGAGAAAAATCTGCTGCAGCGAAAGAAGTATTGTTTTTCTTTTTATTACTGGGATGGAGGGCACACAAGTAGGAGAGATTTTCTGTATTATTGCAAAGAACGCAACTCAAGAATACATGAATAATTTAGACTAGACATCACCTCCATGTCATCAAAGACAATTAATCCACGTAATCAGCAAAAGATATAACAGAAGTTGGATATGCTTCTCTTCCAATAAAAGTAGACCAAAAAAGTTACATTTTCAACTTAGCTGGAGTAGTTTCCACCCCCCTTTGAAAGCTCACAAGTTCCTTTCATTCCAAAAGGTCCAAAACAAATAGAGAAGAATTCTTACCCAAAGGTTTCTGAAGGTACCTCACATTTCTTTTTGGCCCAAACATGCTAGCTCCCTCCTAAAAGGAATATTGTTCAAAAAGAGATCTCCAAAAAATTTCCTTTAAAATGTAAGTTTTTGTCCCCAAGGTTGCCCATAAAACATCTCTCAACTTTTAAATCTTGCTCCAAATCCCAAGCTACCAATTGTTGTTGAACTACTTGATATAAAAGCTTAATATGTTAGAACTTAGAAATAGTCACATGCGTATCATTTAATATAGCTTTGACATGCCCCATCGTTTGTAGATGAAATTCATTTTTCCTATCAAAACCTAACATGTACACAATTCCATTAAATGGTTGACAGCAATACTTAGACCTATGACATTAATTTTACTTGTACAATATAAAACTACTTGATCTAATAACTTACGCGGTTAGAAAGTGTTGCCATATCATTCAATATTATTTTCAACAAATGCTTTGTTTTGAACATCCGACCTCGCCTTTCTTAAGAAGTCCATCATAACTTTCTCCAAAATAGCAACAATATTACCCAATGCTAAATGACAATTTATAATACATAGAAATATTTGAAAAAATCAACTAGATTGGTGTTAATCTTCCACCTCTCCAAAGGAACGATTTTCTGGCAACTCTCTCAACTACCATACCCTTTTTTTTTGAAAGATAATCAAAT
>CAIGRK010292043.1:0-18773 GCA_903798315.1 Fraxinus greggii | reverse complement strand
TACTCTGGGTCTCTGTCTGTTCGAAATCTTTGAAGATTTTTTTCTTGGTACATTTGAATGTCCTTTGCAATTTTCTGAGTGTATTCCACCGGCAAAGCTTCCCGTGGTGCATCATCTGTATAATCTGGCCAAATATGTGGAGGAATAGTCTGATTGATTTCTACCATTTTCCTTTGAAATTCTCGAAATTCATAAGCATAACGTTTCCAATTTTGATACATGTTGAATGATGACAGGGTACTGAGTTGCAGAAGACTTAACATTTGAAAGGAATTAACTAGTCATGTCATATTTCCATCATCCACGTAGGCATCAATTAAAATAGTATCCATCCAGTAAGTAATGGACAATAATAGAACAAAATTTAGTGACTAATAGAAAGCTTTAAGAAGTTCGATTAGTAAATCCAAACATTAAACTCCTCGTTCTGCATTAAATGTCGGGTTTGGCTCCATTATTCTATCATTATGCCCATGTTTGACACATATTTTTTCAAAATTTATTATTTCAAAACTCATTTTCAACCACACATTCTTTAATAAAATAATATTTTCAATCACATCAATAACTTTTCCTTACTTTTTAACTACATATTTCTTATCATATCACTATTTAAAATATATTCTTTTCTCGATAATATTCATCAAACACCCCTATAATGAGAATTTAATTTTGGAATAATAATTTTTTGAAGAATGTATTATTAAAAATGAAGGAAAAATTTTAAATTTACATATTTTTATTAAAAAAAAGGACTGAAAAATGAATTATAATTGAACTAATCAAAATGCTAAGCATTTTAACCCTGAGATAATATTCAGTGAAGATTCTCCATCTATCTTGTTTCCTTTCTCCCTCACTCTCCGGGGTTTCACTCTCCCTTCCTTTCTCCCTCTACTCAAAATAACATAAATGATTAAACCCTCATAATTCTATTTAGTTTCACAGATCCATAATACAAGACATCGTTATTTCATTTATTTGTTGCTGTGTTTGTAAAGATTGCAGCAGTGGATTTAGAGAACTAAGTTGAGGAACGAGGCCCGATATGGATTTTGAAGTAGAATCCTCGGCTCAAATTGATGGATCTGTACGTGAGTCCGGATTCAATGATATAAGTATTCAGAAGTCGGAGGAGGCCCGGCCCGATTCGAACGGTTGGGATCGGTGCTACGTGAATAGGGTTCGGCCAAACGAAGCTAATGGATATGCTGTTTATGCGAGGAATAAGAGGTTGAAGAGCAGTGGAGGTAAAAGCCAGATGAGAATTGGGTATTTCGATAAAATCCAGGGGCGTTTTGGAAATTCGTGCAGAGATGTAGAAGCTGTAAATTCAAATGGTGGAATTGTAGGTCTTGGTGTTGATTTACTGAACCCCGGTGGAGTTGACGGTTGTTTAGAGGCTTCGGGGTTTAAAGGAGGTGACGATGAGAGCAAAATGCTGGAGATTGAAGGGAAAAAGGAACCTATGGCAGGAGTAGCAAGGAGTGACTTTCCTAGAAGATTTACATGGTCGGCCTTGAACTTGAATGCTGATAGTTCGGAAACGGAAAGTGAAAATTTGGACTCTGAGAGAATAAAGAATGGGGATTTGAGTGGGTTAGGTACTTCGGCTAGGAAGATGGAAATGAAGATGTCTAAGAAAATAGCAATAAAAGGGAGGCCTACAACTGTTAGGGAGCTTTTTGAGACTGGGTTGCTGGAAGGGTATCCAGTTTTCTACAATGGTGGCAAGAGGGTATTGTTTGGAGTAGCCATTTATGCTTATTTGTTTTGTGCAAAATTAAATTAGACATGATTTAAGTATGTTTACTGCATTTGGGAAATCATATGGGGATTTCATGATGTACTCCGGAATTAATATTTACAATTGTTGCAGTCATTTGATAGCTTTGACTAAAAAGAATGCCTTAAAAGTACCTCTGCGCGTGCCTGGACAGATTGAGAGTGATAAAGTCATTTGCCCTACTCACCCAAAGACACACACAAAAAAAAAGGAACTTTTCATTCCGGTTGCTAACATAATAGGCAAAAAGAAAATTTACTGCCTTGATGCTAGTCATGAGAGAAGCTTTCATACATTTGATTTGCTACAAAAAACTGTTAAAACTCACTCTGTTTTGAGTTATGGAGTTATGATGAATAAAATTTGATACTATAGCAAGCATAACAACTGTGCAAATATATACAGAGGGTAGTACTTAGGGAATAAAATCCTAGCACTTCCTATGTGTGGAAATATATAACTGCTGATAATTATGTGCCTACATATGCAAGGTCTTATTTGTTTGATAAAACATGGAAGATGGTTATTATTGTGTACGTAATCTGAAATCAGGGGAAGAGAGATTTGTTTGAAACTTCTTCATAAATGTTTGAAATTGTATGAGAGTCAAGGAAGGGGAGGATATTGGATGTAATTAGAGCATGCTTGGGAAGTGTTTATATATTGTATAAATTATTAATAGATAGAAATGAGTAGCGGATAAGTGGATAGTTATTGTGGGTCATTCGAAATGTGTGAATAAAAAATGGCTTGAGTGTTTATAAACAGATCCACAGATATGCTATATTTATTTTGTACGTTGCTTATTCAAACTATTGTTGAAAGAAAGTATGTTTAACACTGATGATTTTTCCCTAGGCTTTTATTTGATGAAAATTGATATTTTTATATTAGACTTAAGTTTTAACGCAGTATCTTTCTTTTAGGGATTCCCACTTCGGGGAACTATAAAAGACGCCGGAATTTTGTGTTCTTGCAGTTTGTGCAGGGGAGCTAGGGTGAGTACTAATTCTTAATGAGTTGGTTTTGTTCCACTTATTTATTGTGTTAATATCTTGCACATACCTAAGTTTTTTGCATCTTGATATTTATAGGTACTTCCGCCTTGTCAATTTGAGATCCATGCTTGTAAATCATATAGGCGCGCGTCACAGTATATTTGCTTAGAGAATGGTAAAAGTCTCCTTGATGTGGTCAAGGAGTGTCGAAAATCTTCTTTAAAGACACTAGAAGAAACAATTCAGAACTTTATAGGACCTATGCCTGAGAAGGAATCTGTCACTTGTAGGAATTGTGCGGGTGAGCTTGCTTTTATTTCTTTGAGCTTCTTGAATGTTTTGCTGCGAACGCATTTAGAAGATAGCTTGGTGTCATCAATTTCTAGGGTTATTTCTAGCAACATCAGCTGGAAAGATGGACCAACTCTGTGATTCGTGTATGATTATCCTGAACACAGAAACTGATACAGAATGCGTGAAATCTAGGTACTCTTTCTTTAATTATAATTGCTTTAACAACGTCTCTTGTTTCTGACTTGAACTCTTGTTGTTTGTCTCATGAACAGCCCAGTTTCTCCACATCTTTTTGAATTGCTGAAATATCTTACACAGTTTTAGCTTTATTTGAAGGAGATGTGAGCGTACTAATAAATTTGAGGGTTCTACCTAGTTGTGTATTTTTTCCGTGTTATTTTGACATATGCATAAGAAGAACATCAATGAGCACCAGATTAGTCACGTGGTCCACATAGCAGCGAAATATCTGGACTAACTATAGCTTTATCTGATTTCTTGGGGAGAATTCACAGGCTAGAACTGCAGACTTTCGTACTCATCTTACAAAGCTTTACTGATGCTTCCATGTGATTATAGGTCACTGGTGGGAAAATTTTTGTCAGTGATTTTTTGTTCCACTGGATTCTAAACTCTGCAAACTATGTATCTGTTTATTCTTGAGGTCTCAACACAGACCTGACTTTAACTTAAGTTCATCTGTATCATAATATAATCTTTATTGAACATAGTAACTTTTACCTTTTGTGTTCTTATGTGGCGTTGTGCTACGAATATAGAGCTACTAGTGATTTTTATCAATTTATGAGTTTATAAATTGTAATTATGTAACAGATTTTCTACTTTTTGGTTTGGCTTCTTTC
Source organism: Fraxinus greggii (assembly GCA_903798315.1). Lineage (NCBI taxonomy): Eukaryota > Viridiplantae > Streptophyta > Magnoliopsida > Lamiales > Oleaceae > Fraxinus > Fraxinus greggii. The sequence goes on along the minus strand of CAIGRK010292043.1, from coordinate 14,832 downwards.
AGGCCTTTGGAGCCACTTCTGGGCTTAACGTCACCTGAAAGTGGAGAACTACGAAACGCTTCCAGGAAAAAAGGTCGCCGAGGGAGGAAAAAGAGAAAGTTAGTATCTTATATGCTGTTACTCTTGTTTCTTGATTCCGTTTTCCTGCCACTGGAGTACCAAGGAAACTGAGATTATGTTGTTGTTTCCCTTTCTCAGGCATTCAGAATTGACATCCAATGCAAAGTCTACGGGAAGATCTTCAGCGAGTCTTTCATCAAGAAATTCAAACAATTGGAAGTTAAAAATGAAGTTGGTCATTTTGCTTAATTTCTTTTACTGTTTAGTGAGATTTCACTGCCCTTACTTATACTTTAAAACTTGACCATTTTTATCTGTAGTCTGTAAAATCTTTTTCCTTCTGATATGTTTCTGTTTGGCTTATTAAGGTTGTCACAATCAGCTTCTGCCCTAAATTCACCTGGAAGTGCTTCAGTGAGATATTTGGAACCAACTGCTGATCTAAATTCAAATAGTAGTGCTTCCTTGCACTGCTCACTAAATAATAAGACCCCAAGGAAGGCGTTGAAGTTGGCGTATGTATCTTTTCTTGATGCATTTTAATATTTAACTTTGATTAAATATTGTATATTCTCATCATTTGTTTGATTTCTGATCTTTTAGGTTGTCAGATTCCATTACGCACACCAACTCTCTGAAAAGTACATCCACATCTGTCTCTCCACAATCCAATGCTTCATGGAAGATAACAAAAAAGTTGGTACAATTTACTCGGATGTTACCTTATAAAATAATTCATGTTATTTTTATTTCATTTTTACTTTGACACATTAGGAAATGATATGGTATCTGATATTATTTTACACAGAGACCAGAGGATGCACAAGCTGGTTTTTGAGGATGGTGGATTGCCTGATGGTACTGAAGTGGCTTACTACTCTCATGGAAAGGTGGTTCAAATAATTCACGCGCTGTACATTCCTTTTACGATTTCAGTATTGTAATTTCTTCTTGTCGGTGAACAGAAATTGCGTGATGGTTATAAAATAGGATCAGGAATAGTTTGCCATTGCTGCAACATCCTGGTATGATTCTTCGTTCTTAGGTTCGGACTCCCTAATGTTCCAGCAGATGTATTTAATCTGTTCATCTGTTATGAGCAGGCGAGTCCATCACAGTTTGAAGCTCATGCTGGTTGGGCCTCTCGTAGGAAGCCGTTAGTGTCTCTCAAACATTGGCAGTTTTTAACAGCCTTTTTGGGTTTACATATAAAGACCTGATGTTTCATGTTTTTGATGCAGCTATATGTACATCTATACGTTGAATGGGGTGTCTCTACATGAATTTGCCATTTCTCTGTCAAAAGGTCGCAAATATTCAGCAAAAGATAATGGTCATTTGTGCATCATTTGTGCAGATGGTGGGAAACTTGTGCTTTGTGATGGATGTCCAAAAGCCTTTCACAAAGGTGAATTTTTAAATTTATATGTAGGTTGATTTAGATATTTTTTTCTTAACTACCTTTCATTTTGAACCTTTTCCTGTCGTTTCTTGAGATTCTTCCCTTCCCTTTTATATTTTTGATTCTTGTCTGCAGCTGCTTCTGTGTTTTACCGTTTTCATTTTATTACTCACCCCATTTCGTACTTGACGGGTTTGATTGCTTTGTCAAACAGTGTTAGGCCGATTTGTTTTGTCATATTTTGGCAGTTTTGATGAATGGTATCTGATTGCTGTTCCGTATGGATGTAGTAGTTTATCCTCGTGGTGAATTTGTGCTTGCTAGTTCTCCCTCTCTCTGGGCACCCTGCTTTCTTTCTCTATGTTATTGTTTTACATCAGCTTGTTCACGTGAATGAAGTTTTGATGGATTCAGGGACATTGTGTTTCCATTGTCATGATGATCTAGTTGCGTACTATTTTGACATACAAGCATTCTTTTGCTCCTATGTCGAGTGTAAATGTTTAGGTGATGGGAGTTTAAGCTGTGGAAGAATATAATGTTCCGGAATAACGATTGGACTGTTATCTTTGTTCTTGATTTAATTGATGGCTGCTTCTCAAGTAGGCATTACTTTCTATGGGCCTAATTAAATAAGTATTTTATGTTATTAAGTATCTGGAATTTCTTCTAGTACTCTCTCCTTGTTACAGATTCAATATTGAATGCTGTGAGTCAGCTGCTTTCACCTGCCACTCTGATTCACTTTTACTGTCATTCATTGTTTCAATTGATCTATTGCCTGTCTACACTAGTCATTTGTCTTTTTACCATGCAGAATGTGCATCCCTCCCAAATATCCCTCGTAGCAAATGGTACTGCACATACTGCCAAAACATGTTCCTGAGGGAGAGTTGTGTTGAGCACAATGCCAATGCTGTTGCAGCTGGAAGAGTAACAGGTCTTGATCCGATAAAACAGATAACGAACCGTTGCATCCGTATTGTTAAGAACCCAGAAGAAGCTGAAGTGATAGCATGTGTAATTTGCAGGTAATATACAAGAAGTATAGAAAAAAATCAGTGTTTCCATCTATCTTTGTAGGATATTGTGATTCACATTGGATAATTCTCTCTCTAGTTAATATCGTCGCATGTTATTACATGGACTTGTTTGGTATGCAGAGGCTACGACTTCAGTAAATCTGGTTTTGGTCCACGCACTGTTATACTATGTGATCAGGTATTCTTCCTTTTTTTTCATAGAACATTTCTTTCTCAATGAAGTGACATAAATTTGGAGAAACACACTAAATATTTTCCACTTATTCCTAGTGTGAGAAGGAATATCACGTGGGCTGTCTGAAAAAATGCAAGATGGCTGATCTAAAGGTGTGCAAGTGTGCAACTAAAGTAACTTTTCCTTGTTTAATATAGATAAGCTACTCGTCATCTTTCTGGACCTGAAATTGATGCCCCCTGTGCGACAGGAACTTCCAAAAGGAAAATGGTTCTGTTCTGTGGATTGCAAGAGAATTTATTCTGCATTGCAGGATTTGTTGAATGCTGGGGAAGAGAAACTCCCGGACCCTTCCTTGGATGTTATAAAGAAGAAACATGAGGAAAAATGTTCTTATGCTGGTGTTGACTTCGATGTGAGATGGAGGCTTTTGAATGGGAAAATTACTTCTCGTGAAACCAGAGCGTTGCTGTCACAGGCTGTAGCTATATTTCATGTAAGCATTGACATGCCAGATTTTGATGTTCATTTTCTCATTTTTTTAAAGTTAAAAATTATGATAATTAATTCTGTGTTATGCAACTAGAGCAAGTAGGGTTTGACATTGCTTTGGTTTTTATGGCTGATGGGTAGCTCAGACTCAAGTTTGCATGATGTTTGTTCTTTATATGCATACATTTTTATGAGCTTGTCCAAGTATTAGTAAAATTGAATCAATGCTTTGGAACTTTCAAACAATTTATGAAATGGTAGCAGCACTAGTATTGCGTAGATTCAGGCTAATGGTAATTACTTCAATGCAGTTTTGTATGGATATTGGTACTTATGTATGAGAAATCATTTCGGCTGTCAAATGATGGGTAGACAAACGGTTCGAGTTGTTCCCATGAATTTCTTTACCTTGACTTTGGAATTTTCCTCTCATTGTAACCCTACTGCTTTTGCTTCCCATACAATTGTGTGGTTAACAAATTTTTTTGCTGATTTAAGTTGATATTGTTAATTCTGACTTGACCTTTTTTACATTGTAGTTCTAGTTTGGAACTTATACTAGGCTTTTTTCTTTTACTTGTAATCTTTCAAGTGAGGTTGGCATTATTAAATTGTTGATTACTTGTCTTTCAGGATTGTTTTGACCCAATTGTTGACTCAGAAACTGGACGTGACTTCATTCCATCTATGGTTTACGGGTAAGCATGAATTCTTCTGCACTTGTATCAAGTATGATTGATTTTCTTGCCTATGTTGTTCCATCATGTTCTCTTACTCTCTATCAGAAGGAATATAAGGGGACAAGACTTCAGTGGAATGTATTGTGCAATATTGACGGTGAAGTAAGAATTTTTCCCAAACCATACTATATAATTTGTGTGTTGCTGCTAATTTCTCTTTTAACCAGTTATTTTTCTGTTCATGTAGCTCAACAGTTGTATCAGCAGGAATCCTTCGGATTTTCGGTCAAGAAATAGCTGAACTCCCATTAGTTGCAACACGCATTAGTAATCAAGGGAAAGTGAGTTGTTACAATTTATTTTATTTTATTTTTTTTGAGGGTTTAGTGTAGACTTATCTGGCAACTATTTATTTTCTTTTGTTTTTCTACTTGTCCGAGTCTTAATAGCTTTTTTTTCTTTTTTGGACATCTTAAGAGCTTTCTAGATTTCTCTTAAGCTACCTAAAATCTGATATAACCAATATTTGGCTCATGCAACTGATCTTAAAGATTATGAACATCGATCAAAGATCAGTGCGTTCTGGCCACCTCCAGCAAAGCTCTGATTCTTCCCTATCTAGAATATTGAGGTTTCTCTCTACATTTTGATTGGTCTCTAATTGAGTTCATTATGCCTAGTGAAGCTATCCACTGTCTTCATTTCCATACTTCAACTGAAACGAAGAATAAAAGAAATCCCGAAACCTTTTTATTTCTAAATCCTTCATAGAGTAGAAAGGCTGTGGAAATAATTAACAAGTACATGTCTTTCTGATTTTCTTCTGTATGTGTCTGTCTGCATGTTACGTAGCTGGCAAGAATGAAATCAGACTACTAACATGTTCGCTTAAATGTGTGCTCTTCCTACATGTGGAAATGTTCATGCTGTTTTTGGTTACGTGCTGCGACTAAAGAGAAGTTTGAAATTGGATATTGCTGTGTTCAAAATTTTAGCAGAAAAAGTATAGTGAAGAAATGGTAAATTTCTTGGAAAAAGATTTGGTGGGATTTCTTTGTTACCAGTCTTACTGGGATTGCTATTATATTACCTGAAGCCAGTGGATAATATATGCAAGCTTCCCCATTTTTGTGTTATGCTTCTCCGTCACCTTATATGATGAAATTTCTGTGATAATGATCAATTCTTTTCTAGTAAAAAATTGATGCTGCCATCTTTCATCTGTGAAGCATCAGTGTTCCATCATTCGTACCCATTGTGCAGGGATACTTCCAAACACTGTTCTCCTGCATCGAGAATTTGCTCTCTTTTTTGAATGTGAGAAGCTTTGTTCTCCCGGCTGCAGATGAGGCAAAGTCAATATGGACAGAGAAGTTTGGATTAAAAAATATTTCACCAGAAAAGGTATCTGAATTGGCATACTAAACAGCAACCTGCTTGCCCCTTTCAGTTCAAAAAGAGGAAGGGGAAAATAAAAATTAGAGCAGTTTTCACTTGTTTGACCTGTCATTCATGATTATCCTTTTTGTCTTGCAGCTTTTCAATTACAGAAGGATCTGTTGGCAAATGATAAGCTTTGAGGGGACATCTGTGTTTGAAAAATCAGTTCTAAAATGTCTTAGTATTAATCAAGATGAAGCAGATTGCGAAATTTCCCCGCAGTGATAAGCCAAATGGAGCCATTTTCTTTGTGGCTTTATAGGCTGATGTAAATGGGTTCTTTCTTTCTTTTTTCTTTTTTATTTCCCTTGGTACAAGCTTCAGGGATGAATCAGAAGTTGCAGATTAGCGATAGATGGTATCAGAAAAGGAATAGGAAACACCTTCATGTTTTTCATATTGCTGGAAAATGGTAGTGAATTGTAAAAAGTTGTCATCAGTAGCTTATTATTGGCATAATTTGGGGCAAGGTTTTCAATCTATTATTTCTCATTTTGGTAGTTATTTTTCTCGTAAATAATTATTTGGAGGAAACCCACCTCTTTGTTTCTGACGTACTTGTATCCTCATTTAAATTGACTCGGACTACATGACAACTGACTATTGCTCTTTTCTTTAAAAAGCTAATATGTTGAAGAGTTGTTTTATCTGTGTTCCGCAGATTTTTTCTATTAGAATTTATTTTGAATGCGTAAGATAAAAGATATAAGATGTTCATGTAAAGTGAGAATCTCCAATGAGCTTATTGATTACGTTGTTACATAATGATTTCTTGATACTTGGCCATGCTGAAAGAGTTGGAGACCGGCAGTGAACTTTCATTCTTGTAATTGATGGGATCAGTGGTATCTAGGTCTTGTTTGATAGTATTTCTTTTTCATAGAACTAGGAATTTGTTTTTCATTTTCCACATTTTTGCTTGTTTGATATGCAAAATTTTCTTAGCAAATGATTTTTCACCTCGCCTCTTTTTTGGTCGTTTTTCTTGGTTTTTAAGGAAAAACTTATTTCACCACTTTGGTGGGAAAAACTTTGTCTAGGCGACTCTTTTTTTTTTTTACAATGAAAATAAATTTTATTCTCAATTGTAACAAGTTATATATCTTTAATGGATAATTTTCACGGAAAATAAAGTCAAACGAATATTAAAAGATTCAAAATTTCAATATTTTTCAGGTGGAAAGTTATACCAATCGAACACAGTTAATTGACAATTTTCAGTAAAATAAGTTCTAAACAATTCAATTTTCTGACATTCATTTACCTTTCACTCAAATTTCATTCTTACAATCAAATGAACTTCTAGTGTTTTTTTGATTCCTTGGAGGACATTTGAGGATTTGGTACACGCTACTAGAAAAGATAACTAACAGGAGTTTGACTTCTTCATTATCCATGTGCTCCTCTTGAATGTTTAAGTTCGAGTTTGGATCAAGGTTCTAAAATGTGTAATGCATGGTAATTCGTGTTGATCGAGCATCAAGCATTATAAATATACGCGTGCATATACGAAGTTTTTAATTTTTAATATTATTTTAAATATTTTAAACTACTAAATAAAATAAAGTAACGCATTCTAATTCTTTGAACTTCATACATATTTTTAATTCCAAAAAATATATATTGCTCAAAATTATAAATACTGCAATTATTTGAATTATATATACACTCTTTAAATCTTCAACAAAAATATATTGCTCAAAATCATAAATACTACAATTATTTGGTAATTAATTTCTACGATTAAATTAGACATGAACACTGACGTGAGAAATCCTAAATCTTGTCTAGTTTTTTATCGGATTTCAATTCAATCTTCTCTTCATCCAAGTCATCTTCCATGTCATCCAATACAAGATCATTTTCATCTTGCTCCTTTATTTTATTTTAAGAATTTCTATTACCTCTTGTAGATGGTAAGATATCATTGTCAACCTTCTCCTCATCATCACAACTATCAATCATTCAACACTATGCATTTCTAGCACCACTTGCTAGTAAAATTAAAGGAAAATCGAAGGAGGAGACTCGAGCTCAATGTAGATAGTTTGCAACTTTACGAAAAATTTATTTTGCTTTTTGAATTTTCTAAACGTCAAAACCCTATAGATTGTTATATATAATTCATGAGGTAGTGATTTAGGTTATTTTAAGGAAAAATTCATATCTAAGATTTAACTATAACCTATTTCAAAACTTGAGAAATAATACTTAAAATTTCAAAAACCAAATATTATTAAAATTTATTTATAAAATAATTGATTAAATAAATATTTTATTAATTAAACATATTAAGATCACAAATCTATATAATTTGGTCACAAATAATTTTCAGTCACATAAATTTTTTTATAGATCACACTTTATTTATCGATCATAAAATCAAAACTTTTATTGATCACAACTCATTTATCGATCACAAATTATCAAATTAATTGATCACAATTAATTCCGTGGTCACAACTTAATAAATTATGAGTCACAATTATATTTTTTTAGATCACATTATTTAATTGTCACAAATTAATCAATTTATTGGTCACAATCAACCAAATAATTGATGAAATACACCCCCGTCCCATCTACCCACGACAACCACGATGCGTCATGACCACTGCCGTCTCACCCGATTGTGTAAAACCAACACCACATTAACCACCGCACACCACATAAACGCAAAATCACCACCATACACCAAACTCCAACACCATCATCGTTGTCAGATCGCGGGTGCCTTGCGCACCACCACCACCACCAAACCACCTCAAAAATTACCACAAAATCACTACAAAACCACCACAAAAACAATATAAATCCAATTCAAACCGCAAACCCATCACAAAAAATGACACAAACCACAAATCCGTTTCCATCGCAGCGCACAGCGGTGCTCAGAACACCTCGTAGTACGTCGCTGTGCTCGTCGCTACGAACAGTGAGATTTGAGAGCCGCGCATCAGAAACCCGCCAGTGAAAGAATGAAGAGAGTGAAAGAAAAAAGTGCAATAGAAGGAAAAAAAATGGGTAGGAGAATGTACAAAGTGTGAAAGAAGAGGATGGCCGGTGAAGGAGAGAAAAATGGTATGAGAAATTGTAGAGAGAGAATGGAAAGAGAGAGAGAAGAAATAAGAAAATGAAAATTTAATTTTATAATAATATTATTAATATTGAATTATCTGATTTTTGTATAAACAAACTTTATAGTTGATTTTTGAAATGATAACTTAAGAATTCTGATTTGATGTAACTTTCACTTAATATAATGTTTGTTGGGCTCAATTTGTATTTTTGTTTTTTGTTTTTTTATTTTAAGTTATAAAACTTGCCTGAGTTTGTTAGGCTAATTTTGGCACAATTTTTAACACAAATACATTCACATTTTGACCTTCAAGTGTGCATATGCGGTAAACGAAATGGATTGATTTCATTATCATGTGCATACCTCACGTGCAGGACATTTTGAAATGCACCGAGCATATGCGTGCATTTTAGAAATTTTTAGATTATGGATTAGTATGAAAGTGGGTAAGTGAGCTTGTAAATTTACTTACAGAATCTTTGCCCATTTGAGGAAACAATTGAGGGACGCTAGAATTGAAATATCTGATCTGTAAGAAAAGGAAATTGTATATATTATTAAAACTTAATCTCCAATGTGGAAGGACTGCTCTACAATGTCCTGAATTAGAACTGATATATTGAAGTGTGCAGCTCCACCAGATTCCATTGCACTCTCTGAGATCGTCTTGAGCTCTCGGGCTCTGGTTCGTCTCTTTTCACCTTCTTCCCCTTCGTCCATTAGCTGTTCTATAGCATTTTTAACTTGGTCTTTCTTCACAAGCACTCCAACTTTCTCCTCATCTCCCCATCTCACTGGGAGCTCGACTCCTACTCGAATCCCAATCCTCAGGATTTCCACAATAAGTTTCTCATTGAAGAATTGTTCTGCAAACATAGGCCATGTTATCATTGGCACGCCAGAGCACACCCCTTCTATTGTTGAGTTCCAACCACAATGTGTTAAGAACCCTTTTATTGCATGATGGGATAGAACGAGAACTTGAGGGGCCCATCCTTTGATCAAAAGTCCCCTCCCTCCAATCCTCTCCTCAAATTTCTCCTCCGATAACCATTTCTCAAACTCTGGAAATCTTTCTCCTGTCTTTATTACCCAGACAAATGGATGTTTTGATGCTTCCAAACCTAGTCCAAGTTCTATTAGTTGCGATGGAACCAGACGACACTGGCTGCCAAGGCACACGTAAAGAACAGTCTCCGGTTTCTTGGAATCAAGCCATTCCAAGACCTTTGTTTCATCAATTGAAGCTTTATTCCCTCTCTCAATCTTGTCCAAAATATTCCTGTTGCACAGAGAAACCGGGCCGATACACCATACCTTTTTGTTGATAGCATTTCTGTATTCTTCCACACAGCCATGCTCCAATTCTTGGAAAGTATTCACGACCACTCCATAAGCACTCGATTCAGTCACTTGCATTTCGTCCCTAATATCATCCAAATCCGGCGAAGTAACAAATGCTCCAGGCAACTGAGCTTTTGTTATTTCAACCCGCATGGGAATTCCTGGAATCACAAAGGGTTCCAAATCAGATTTTACAGAAAGGTGAGGTTTGTAAAGTTTCACATAATGGGAACTTAGGAGTGAAAAACAGCACATCCCGTGAAAAACAATCCGTGGTACCTTGAACTTCTTGGCCGTTTGAGATGTCCAAGAAAGGCACTTATCAGAAATTATGCAACTTGGAGGAATAATATGTTGCTCTAAATACTGTTCCAATGGATGTTGTAGCTTATTCAGCGCGCGGAAAAAGTTCCTTATTAGGTTCCTTGAGGGGACGCTATCAAGATTCTCACATCCCAGTGGCAATCCTACTTCTTGACAGGGAAACGGAATTTCTATTAGATCAATCTGCAACCCTGCAGCATGTGCGCGACGAATACTACTGGAAAACCTGTACGCATTTTCTGGGGTGGTGACTAAGCTTGTCACCACTCCATGCTCAGCTAATAACCTGGCCATGTCTATCATGGGGATCATATGGCCTTGAGCCAACAACGGAACGAACACAAAGTGAAGTCTTCGCAGATTGGCTGCCATGAGTTCGGATAATTTCTTGGATAAATTTTCCGGAAAGGAAGTAGAGAAAAGTAATTAACAATGGCCTAAGATGTTACATCCCAATTCCACTAGTCAAGATCAAAGTTAAATAGGGATTTATATTGAATAAATTATTTTATTGAAGTTTATGTTACAATAGACATTATTTGAGGGTGTCACATGGACATCATTTAGATTTGGGGAAAATGACTAAATGTTATATTAAATGGAAGATAAAGGACTCCCTTTACAAAATTTGAGTTAGTGCTCCACTAACTTGGCCATTTTAACTATTTTTCATTTTCTATACACACACACAAGCTGAGGAACGGTGCGGCAGAAAACCGAAAAGAGAAAGGAAGAAAAAGGAGAAAGAAAAGAAGAAAGAAAATGGCCAAAAAAAAAAGGGAAAGAGGGAATTATGTGCCAACTACTTCAAGCTTGAGTTCAATTTCTTCATTTCTCAAAGAAGTAAAATTCTTATGTAATGATGATGTTAAATTTTCTAGGGTTCTAAGTTGTTGGTTTAATTTTCAGATTAAGTGGAAGGGGTATAGTTTCAAACCAACCTTCTTGATTAGTTATGCATAACGTGAACAATTCTAGCAAACCCTAGAAGTTTTAATTGGGTTATTGAGTAAAGGTAGTTTCTGGAAATGATTACGTTGATGGAATTACTCACATGAAAATATGAATTTATGGAACAAGATGAAAGTAAATTGGTTGAGTTGTTGGTTGCTAGTTTTCACTAGATTTGAAGGTGTGATTATTTCTATGATTGGGATGAAGGTAAATTTGTATATAGTAAATATTGGTGAAGGTATTACAAAATAGAATTACCTCCAATTGATTAAAGGAATTTGGGAAATTTATTCATGTATCGAGAAATCAAGTTTTAGTACTCGGTTATTATATTCAAAGCCACTCGATATGGTATTGATTAAATTGATTATTTTGTATCATATTTCAGGTGATGACGAAAAGATTGGAAAACTTATCAACCATCATAGCTTGCAGCTTTCTTGAGTGATTGGAACCCGTTCTTTTTGCTGTTTTCAGGTTATTTTCAATTTTCAGTTTTCGAAAACATTGGAAACACGTTTACTTACCTATTTTTAGAAATGAATTTCCAAAAACGAGTTTAAAATTTATAAAGAAAACGGAAAACACCAAAAAAAGTCGTTTTGGCTTTTTTAGTTAAAACCATGCTAAAACTTCATTTTTTTTATTTTTGAAAATAATTTTTCAAAATGACAAAAAAACTTGTTTCTAACAATCTCAAAATGGACACTCAAAATACAAAACTCAAAATGAATTCAAAACTCAAAACTGAAAACTGAAACACGAAGAGAACAGTCCCTTATTTTTTTTAGAATTAAGTATTTACTAAAATTATAGTAAATAAGAAAGTTACTTATTTCTTATAGTTGAATTGACATCATGATTTTCAGAATAAAATGGATTTTATAATTAGTTCTTTTAAAAGTTAAATTCAGTTCAGATAAATCCTTTCGTTGACATGTTATATTAGTATCTTTCAACGTATCTACTGTTATTTTTAAAACCATCAGAAAGTATCCAGGTGATTTTATCCGCTCTATACTGGTGTGAATGCGTTTTCACAGTGTATGACCATTATGTTGATTTTACTAGTTCTGCACTATTGTGAATGCGTTGTGATTGTGTTTCCATAGTGTATGACCATATTATAGCATTCGGCAGCTTTGCATACGTATTGTCAAAATTTCAGAATTACAGAATTTCAGAAGTGAATAGTTTTGTCATATATATCGGAATTAATCGATATATGAGTATTGTTATTCCGAGTACTTTTTTGGTGTGATTTTTTAGTATTATACAGCTTATCAGATTTCAGATTGTAGAATTTAGTTTATTCAGTTTACAGAGTAAAGATTTCAGCTTATAGTACTGTGAAAAGATATTTTCACTCATATTTATTGATATCAGATTTCTTATATCCGTTATATCTTATAGTTGTTTTTTCAAAATCAAGAGTAAATAATTTTATTAATATATTATGCTTTAGTTTTAAAAGTATTATCATATTTCAGACTTTCTTAAAATTGTAATAGCATAAGTAAGAGTTTTCAAAAAGTTTGCATAAACAGAAAAAGTATACATATTTGCGAAATATCTACTCATTGAGTTAGAAGCTCATATATTTTGTCACCATTTTCCTTATCAGATAGTAGTTGAGTTGAGCAACGTTAGAGCTTGTCGATTCACTGAGTTGAGCCACACATTGTCAGTAATTATATGTGTCATTTTGTTAGTTTAAATAGTCCATATTTCTTTTGGGATATGCATCTCTTGTCAGAAAAGTTAATTTATAATTTATGTATCTATATTATGGGCTCGTTGCATATTTTGTATCTTTAATGTTTTTGAGGACTTTTGTTTGTAAATAATAGTAAAAGTCGATTTACCAGTATTGTATTTTGAATAATTTGTATTTTGAGGGGCTGATGTACCATATTTTAAATTATATAAAGGTTTGAGGAAATTGATTATTGTTCAGACGGTTTTAGTCTATATTACAAATGAGACTTTGTCAAAAAATTTATAAAAGTGTCACAGTCAAAGCAATGGGTCCGACACTTAGCTGGTATCTACCATCGGTGCACGGCACGTGTCGGATCCACTAGGGTGATTTGGGACGAATCTTGTCACGAGATTTTGCATCTTTAGAGTCTCTTCAAGTCTTCTAAAGTTAGCTTGACTGGTTCTAAATTTGGATTTTGGATAGTGAAACACGTTGTAGTGGAGCCACAGTTGGTGCACTTTGCTGCGGTCTGATAGGTCGAATTTGATCAAGTCAATTCAAACGCGCACATTGGATTGAGTTCACATCCACTTATTCTAGTTGTGACTCGAGTTGTAGTGTAGGTTGAAATAGATAGATCATAGATAGATAGTGGTGTACGTTTAATTGTCGTGTCTTAAACTCTAACCCACTTCATATAAGTATTATTGTCCAATATTTATTTTAAATACTCAGTTAGGTTCAAAATTGACGAATTTGGAGTTGACATAAAGTAACGTGTGTTAAGGATCACTTTCATCGACTATTCGAGTAACATAATGAAAATTGAAGGCTAGAAATTCGAATGATAAGAAAAATTAATTGGGATCTTTTATAGATTAGTTATAGGAATCGTGGAGCTATTTCTAAATGCATACCAGCGTTTGGGTAAGTAAAAGATAGATGATGAGGATGTTTGAATTCCAATTCATAAAATTGGATGGATATACAAAGTCACAAATGGCGAGATTTTGATTTTTGCTAATGTGAACAAATTGGACGAAACTTCATTTTGAAGTATACCACATGAATTTGCCTGCCGATTCACGTGTCAATGCACGTGTCTCACGAAAATAAACCAAACCAGTTGTCTTTTATTGTTTTTTATTCTTAAGTTTTCAACATCGAACAACATGGAACATGCAATGTGTACTGTGTTCTAATTGTTTTTTGTTAATTGGAGTATATAAGTTGGACTAAGGTGGAGTTGTGACCTGTCATTAAATTATGAATGTGCAGCTCAAATTCCAACTATAATTAAGTGCTAGTAAATCATTAAGAATAAAATAGGCTAAAATTTGTAATGATTAATTTAGGATAAGTATCGAACATATTAAGATTTTACTTGGTCGGGATTAAAATCAGATTTTTAGTAAATTTTGATAAAAGTTGAGAAATGTCTAGTTAAACAATTGTGAGATCCATGAAATATGTGATTAAAATTAATTGTTGACTATGATTTAGATTAAAATTTTAATTTTATTTCGTACGAAACATGGGCTAAGTTTATAAGACAGTTCTACTTTTGGACTCGACCCTTAACTATAATTTTGTGATTAATTTTTTGGAGGAGATCGCTCCGAGTTCACTAAGGGAGCTCCTCATTTAAAAACATTTAGGGTCCGTTTGATTGCAAATGTGGAATTTGAGTGGAAAGAAAATGAATTATAGGGAATTGATTTGCCTAGAATTTGTTTTACTGAGTTCAATTGTGTTTGATTCGTATAATTTTTCGTCTGAAAAATGTTGAAAGTTTGGTGTCCGTTTGACTTTATTTTTATGAAAATTGTTCATTAAAATGATAATTTTTTCTACCATTGGGTCTAGGATTTGTTCCAATTACCAAAAAAATAAAAAATTTGGAAAAAAATTTAAAATACCGAATACCATTTGTTTGACTTTGTTTTGTATGAAAATTGTCAATAAAAGTGATAAAAATTTTTACAATTGTGTCTAGAATTTTTTTTAATTGTAAAAAAAAAAAAATGAAGAAGAAGAAGAAGAAGAAGAAGAAGAAGAAAGTGGAAAATCAATTTCCAGCCAAGCCAAGAAAATGAGTTCCATAGAAAAACAGATTGGTGGAAATTGGTTTTCCACA
>CAIGRK010292013.1:0-14605 GCA_903798315.1 Fraxinus greggii | reverse complement strand
TTTTTTTTTTTTTACTTATTTACATTCTTAATTAAGAAATTGTAATGTAGTATAATTGTTTTCCTCAGCTGGTACTTGTTGATGTGTCAAAGTTGTGTATGTAGTTCTGATGTCCTGTTGTAATAAAGTTGTTTTTTGGTCTGGTATCCTATGATGGATATATGATTTTTGATTGGTTGCGATAGTAGTTACTTTTTCTTTTTTAATATCGTCTGTATTTCATAGTGCACCTCACCACATAATTCGTTCAAGTCCAGTTTTCCAGTTAGTTTCTGCTGTAAATTAAAATATTTATGTACTTTGTTTTGCTTCAATTGCAGGAGGATGATGATGAAGATGACGACGAGGATGATGAGTGAGGGATTGGGTGTAGTTATAAGAAGAAATTGTCGGTCTACGCTTTTCTTTTTCTTTCTTGTCTTCTGTTATTTCTTTTGGGAATTAGTATGAAAAAAAAGAAATCAATTTCAGTTAATCTGATTATGGTGGTTGCTAAATACCAAATAGCTTATAATTGATTCTGGTTGTTAAATTTGTTAGTTTACTATTCAGTCTCTTTGGTGAAGATTTTACTGTGTAAATTCTTCTGCTTTTTTTGGTGAATAATGTTTTGTCAAAGTGGTCTTGAATAGCCACCCCAGCATCGTCAATTTTACCACATTTGCTACTCCCAGCAGCATCTTAGCTGAGCTAAGGCCATTCCCTTGTACCTGTCCCATCTTGTCGACCCACTTTTTGGCCCAATCAATTTATGCGTTGGATGAATCTCCGGTGATGCACTGTTTTTTTACGCAGATGCATAAAAATGATGCACGTTTGTCCGAATATTTCTATTGAGCAGCGATGGAGAGATCCCATCCATTATATCTACAGGGTCACTGTTTGCACAAATTCCACATCCCGAACTTCTATAATTTATTAATGGTAAAGCATAGTATGTTGAATTCCCTCTGGCTGCACACAGTATACGCAATTACCAGATTGAGTCCCGCACCTCCAGATATAAATATGCGAACCTGAGGTGTGCCCCTGCTTTCCGAAGTCTTGGACATGAGAATGGTATATTCACTTCGCTTCTTTTTATAATGCCATGAAATAGGTGGGGGTAATTGTACAGAACCTAGAATTATTGGGCATCTTGTAAATAGAATCATATTTTCCAACTTTGTGGTTCCATTCACTTCTATAATTAAATTTTTCAATGTTTTAATAATTTCAACAATTATTTTCATTCTTGTAATGATTAAAACAATGCAGCAAAGGTTTCATCTTACAAAATAACGAAAATAATTCAAATTTAAAAAAAAACAATCTGTTTAATAAAATTTCATTGACCAAAACGTAAACAACAATGTAATAATAAAACATAGGCAAATTTCCTTAACATTCCATTAATTCATTTGCTTCAAGTGAAATAATTTGATACATTTGATTATTAAAATAAAAAAATTCGACGCTCAGTCTAGGACCGGAACCTAATTAAACTCTTTGATCCTCATTTTTTTTTTAAATACATTTTTTTTCTTTCCAAAATTACATGTTCTTCAATAAAATAAATATTACATGCAAATTTAAAATTTTTCCTTATTTTTTAACTCTACATTCTCCATTAATTTACTATTCAAAAATACATTCTATACATAATAATAATAATAATAATAATTCTAGTACCATTTCCCATTTTCGTTTTTTTTCTTTCTTTTAATTTAAGTTACTCCACTTCTGACTCCGTGATTACCTCAAAAGTGGCTTTCTGGGCGTGTATTGACAATTAGAAAAAGCATCACTTAATCATGGAGTGGGAAAACCAACCGCCACCGCAGGCTTTGCCGCCGGAACAGAATGGCGGTAGTGTAAACAATGGAGGGTTGGTGGTGAAGGTAATGACAGATGGACAGGTAGAAGTTATTGGAAAACAAATTGCTGTATACGCCACCATTTGTAAACAACTCGTCGAGTTGCACAAATCCCTCGCTTCTCAACACGATCTCGAGGTTCCCTTCCCACCTCAATATTGACAGGTACACGAATACAAATGCTATAAACGATGTGATTATATGAAATTTTCTGTTTTTTATGCTTAAATATATAATCATACGTTGCGTTTTGTGGAATCTAAATTGAATTTCGGCAATGGGTTAATGTTACGTTAGAATACGATGATATATGGTGAATTGGGAGTTGAGGCTGTCGTTTCTGTGTAATTTTACCATTTTTTATTTTGTTTATTATAATTTTTCCTCTTTCTTTTCCCCATTTCATACTTTGTTTTCCCTTGGTTTGCGTTTGTTCCTTGTCGCCCATTAATGAAAACTTGTGTATCTGACAGTCTCTTGATGACGAAGACAAAATTCATTATTACACAAACATATATCAGTTTAAGCTTTCCGATTTCTGATCAAGTGGTTTGATAGTGTTGAAGAGAATTTAAATGAATACATGACCACTCCACTTTAACGTGTTAAAAACTTTTGATTGGAAAGTGAATACTGTCTGCAAGCGAGGAACCTGTTGAAAAGACACGGCTTAAGCCAACACATGTGACCCTCTTTGAAAGCTTGAGCTTTTAGACGAGAAGGTAATACCAAAAACGATTTGAAGAAACCTCTTAATATTGTTTCTTTACATAGAGCACAAGAAAATTACGAATTGATTTGGAGCTTGTTTGGCTATGCTTCTTTTGGCAGCATTACACAGGATTGCATTTTTGCTCTGTATAGTCAGGCGTGAGATATTTTACTGAAGGCTTCAACGTTGTACTTCGAGATTGCATAATTTGGTTTACATCTTGAATTGGTCCTTAAACGCCGTTTGAGTTGAGATGAGAAATGAATTACTGGAGCAAATAGCTAATAGTTCATTTTATGCCACAAAAATTTCGATAATTCCTGTATACATTTGGGATCACTCATTTTCCTTAACCTATTTACGATGGTACCTTGTCAATACCTTGTATAGATTGCACGGACAACGTAAGGGGAGTCAGATTTTGGTTTCAGAGAAGTCACTACACCATCTTCAAAGATGGCTTATCATGAATACACGGAGACCAGAATGCAGTATTACAATTTCTTCTGTTGCGCGACGACTACATCCACAAAGATCTTCATCCAGTCAATGAACTTGATGGATTTAACTCCAGTATCACGAAACCGTTTATATTTCGTTTTTATGCTTGCTCTTTACTCATTTTGTTGACTTATAATCCTTGAATTGTCTCCTTTTGTCTTCTCCAACGTTTTCTGCTCCAAATAGTTTATGTTCAATAAATAACGACGATACACTTCCAGTTGATCACATTTCTGGATTCTGTTTTTGATGATAATGAACATTTTCCTTCTGCGTCAGGAG
Source organism: Fraxinus greggii (assembly GCA_903798315.1). NCBI lineage: Eukaryota > Viridiplantae > Streptophyta > Magnoliopsida > Lamiales > Oleaceae > Fraxinus > Fraxinus greggii. The sequence goes on along the minus strand of CAIGRK010292013.1, from coordinate 11,254 downwards.
CGAGATTGGGAAATCTATATTGTCAACTGGTGGCCAAATAATTTGAGAGACAATAGACGCCGACACTGGTTCAGCTTCAGATTCTTGAGCGTATATTCAATCAAGTGAATGGAACTCGAAGCAAGCACAACAGAATGTCCTCCGAATTATCAGATGGCCAAGTTTTAATGTTTATAATTGGTTTCAGAATACGCGTGCTCGATCAGAAAGAAAACAACGCTTCACCATCAAATGATGCTGAATCAGAAATGGAGACAGGGAGCTTAAGCAACACATAAATCCAAGCAAGTATTCTTCTAAATCACAAATATTTTTTCTTTTTATTTTTGACCTACCACAACATCTTTCAGTTCAATACACAAAATTTAGCACTCCAACATTTCAGATCATTGACCCTGATGCTTTCATGAAGTCGTCCGTGGTACCTCTATGAATCGGCAAATTAAATGTGAAGGAAGGAAGGAAGGAAAAAAAAGAGCCTTTGGACTTTGTTGATTTCCATTAATTGATCTATTTTTCTGTGTTAATTAAGAAATTGCTTCCAATTAATGGAATATGAATATTCTTACATGTATGTTTATACATGCTATTGTTCGTGGCCAAATACCTTTCTCAACACAAGAAGAATACACCGTTTTGAGCATCAATTTTTTTTTTTGGGTCCAAAATGCATTTTGAAATAGCATTTAATAGAGAATGTGTGGAGGACAAAAGGGAGAATGAAAAATATATTTTAAAAATAATGGAGACCAAACAAGGATACATGTTGAGATAAACCATTTGGTCACGTTTGATTGAAAAGAGGATTACACTCTGATTCAGACGAGAGCAAGTAGAGAGGCCACGGCATCATGTACTAAAGCTAAACAAAATGATAGACAAGTATATGAATTGTCCTCTTTTGGATCATGTTCGAGCCTGACTATCCAACATACCAAATATGGAACGGGCAACTAAAATAAACGACAGAGCAAATGTAGGCATCAAAACAGTAAAATTCACATTCTCGATGTTTGTTTCATCCTCAAATATCTTACATTAAAACAAAAGAACAAATTTGACAATCAAATAACAACTCATAAAAAGCCCTGTCATAACGTGTGCACATTCTACAATCTAAGCTGATAAAAAAAAAAGAGAATATTTGCAAATATTAAGAAATCGACAAATCACAAGTGACACAGATGGAACACACTGAATTGTCAAATTAAACAACCAAATTGCCTTACCTATACCAAGAACCCTCACACAAGAAGCTTCGAATGAGACAGAAACTAGTGAACAAATTATAGTGCTAGAACGCTTTCCAACTGTCTGAATCTCTCCTTGGAGTCTGAGCCTCATGTGATGTCTTAAATGGATCGTTTGATCCAAATGGACCTGAATCGTCAAAGGATGGGAAACCATGGCCATACTCGGAGTCTCTGGTACTGCTCATGGAATCAAATCTGGTTAATGAATCGCGTGGTGGGAAGAGTCCATACTCAGAGTCCGCTGTGCTACGGAATGAGTCAAATCTTGTAAGTGACTCCTGTGTACCAAAGTACCCCTGATCAACTTCGGAATCTCTTGTGCTTTGCATGGAATCAAATCTCGCAAAGGTTTCCCGTGATGCAAAAGGGCTACTATCATGCACGTTGAAGGAATCAAATCTGGAGAGGCTGTCAAACGAATGATCTTCTAAACCTTCACTAAAACTTCTCGGAGAGTTGCTAGAATTCAACATTGGGGTGCTTGGGACAGAATCTGCAAAAGCAAATGGGCTCTTCCTCTGGAAAATGTTATCTATGTGCGGAGAGCTGGCAAAATTCGAAATCGGGGTGCTTGGAACAGAATCAAAAAGAGGACCCTGCTTTGGAAACATGTTATCTATGTGTGGAGAGCTGGCAAAATTTGTAATGGGGGTACTTGGAACAGAATCAAAAACAGGGCCCTGTTTTGGGAACATTGAATCTGTAGCTGTCGTCCCAGTTTTAATTGGCGGTAGATCCCAGTTATCAGAACCAAATAAAGAACTTCCACTATGCCTCTTACCGTCTGAGTCCTGCATTACAGTGACGAAGAAATAAGATGAGAACAAACTCCCATGCATCTAAGAAGGAAAAGGAAAGTTATAAACTCGGCATCAGAACAACGGAGTTTTATTTTTATTTTTGTGCAAACGGGCGCGGACGCGAGTGTGGGTTAGAGTGAGAGCCTGCACATATGCTTCTAACGAAACCAAAAATTGAGCGAAAACAGTGAGAAAAGTTGTTTTAAACACAGGAAATGTACCTAGAATACAATCATAATGAATGAAAATGCTAGTAAAATATTTGACATGAACATTGAAGCGTCGTTCTCAGATACCTTGGTAGAGAGAGGATTGAAATCCCATGTCGCATCCATATCATAATGCATATCATAGGAACCCCATCCAGGTTCTTCATAACCTTTGTCCCCAGAAAGTACAGAATCAGCACCTCCATATTCACTGCATTAGAAAATCCATTACGTCAGAATTTTTTGACAAAAAGAAGTGTATATATCTATACATAAAATACATGACAGTTGGAATTACTAATCAAAGGTCTCAACCGGAATACTGGTCTACAAATGACAACACAGAAAAACCACCAAAAGAGGGAGAAAATAATCATACTACCTCTGGGCCTCGAACGCATGGGTTGAACCATTTACGTTAATGTCCTTTCTAGTCTGAAGATCTTGGAATTCTTTTGATGGGCTCTTGACTGCATTACTTCCTGCAGGACTCTCTGGTGGACTTCTTACTGTTTCATCTAAGTTGTAGGTATTTGTCCCCTCTGCCTCAGGTGTCCTCTCCCCGACACTAACCACTTCTGATTTCTCATCAGCATTAGAGGGTGATTTTCCAGCAACATTGTCATCTAAGGCAGTAAATGTTCTCTCTCTAAACAATGAAGACTTGGGTTTGGGAGGGGCAATGACATTTTGAACCTCAAGAGTAAGCTCTTTGACAAATGTGAATCCTGAAATTGTGGAGAGTGCAACAAGAGGAATCAGCGGGATCTCACTAGAAAAGATAATTGATAAACAGTACAATTTTTGATGGACATGTAAATAGACTAGGTATTTACATTTATTCAACATGGAAAATTGCTGATAATATTGTAGGACATCATAAGTTTCCAGTATAAAGTATATTTTATGTACACAGCTATTAAATTTCAAAGAGCACCTTCATCTTCAAACTTGTCCCAAACTTCGTCCCAATCAGCTGCTCCTTGTTGTATACCAGGTTGCCAACCTGGACAGAAATTGTAACAACAAAAAGGCTCACACAAATATGAACAAAATATTCCACAGGGAGCATGACAAATTGATTTTAATCCATCTTTGAAATTACCAAGTCGTTAATGAAATCAATTCGGTATTTTCTAAAATGAACTAAATGTATCCACAAAGATTTCTAATATTAATTCCATCAACTCTTGCTTCAGCTGCCAGATGGGGCTCACTTTGGCACTTCCACAGATAGGCTCTAAGCTTCTTACTTCAATAATTAAATACATGCCAGCAGGGCCATGTATATGAAAAGTAGTGAATGAGAAAAACCTTTAAAAAGTCCAATATTTCAATTTCATCACGTGACTCGCCAATTGAAAATAACGCTTACAATGAAAAATATGTATTTAATTACAACTGAGGATCTGATGAATGGAAAAGATGAAAAACAGTGATCACAAACACGACATATTCTCTGTTTCACACCGACTTCAAAGTTAAAACAATATAGCTTCCCCGAGATATGAAATTTGTTAAGGTTAGGCATGAATGAAACAGTTCAAGTAAAAAAATAATAACTGAAATGGAGTCACAGCAAAGAAATAGTAGCACATAGAAGGAACAGAAAGGCAAACCAAAAATTGTTTTATGGGTTTAGATTTTATATGCAGATTTCTGTAAGTAACATAAAAGTAGGAGATATACCAATGCAATAGAAAAGCTAGCTGAATTAAGAATGGATATTTATGGTGACCAACAGTAGAATCCCCAATAATCGACTGGATGATTAGTTCATACTAAAGAAGAATGAAAGAAATGAAAATGCTCAAGTATAACTATGATGATTTCAGTACCAAATGGAAGCTCGACCAATGAAGTTGGTTTTCCACGTAATCCATAAGTTTTGCAACGTTCATTTAAGGCTTTTACCAGCTGCTCAAGATCTAACTGGATCTGATTAGCACGATCCTGGAGAAACCAAATTTGTTTTTTAAAAACACTCCACAGGTATTCATGAAATCATAACATGGTAGAGCATACCTGAATACCATCAGCATTGCCTTGTTCCAACTTGACAATTGCTCGATATAGTTCCATTTTTTTCTCCTACATACAATACGGCCAACCTTATAATCTGGCAAATCTGGTGAAACTGTGAAAGTACAAAGTCTGTATATAGATAGCAGAAAGAGAAAAAGGACAAGCCAGAGTAAACAGATATTCTGGTAGAGTCCAGCAGCAGAAAGAATCAGAATACCTGAATATCACGAAACGTGGCCTCTTCAATGGTTAATTTAGATGCTACATCTCCAACCTGCTTGTACTTCTCTTCATATTTCTTTGCCAATGTGTCAGCCTGATTTATAACTTGGTCAAGTGTGTCACACAAATAGCAGGTATCTCTGAATATAAATGCAACCATTATCATCAAAGATATACCTCTCTTTTGTCACCGGAAACTCTCTCAGTAATCTCGTTTAGACGATTATCACATCTGCTTTTGTATAGAATCTGGCAACAAATGGCAGGTATTAGAGCAAGAAGGTATATGATGCATTGTGAAACTATTATATTTCAATATGGTATAACAAATAGCGTGTGCTAGCTTTTATATGTCCAAAACAAAGATTGTGTCAACCATGGGACAAATGAATTATCTATAGACTACATGTAATGAAACTCAAAGGCCCTGAAATACGATGCGTGTCACTCTACATGACTACATCTACATCTCCCTGCCTCTCTCTTATCAACTAACACATGGATGTAAAGTGAACTAGTGAAATTATGGGAAAGGTAGAATCATCCAACATAGCAGTAGTTTATTTAAAACTAAATGCATTTTGAAGTGAATCTAAATGCCAACACACAGCCGTAGCATGTGAAAGACGCTATATAAACTCACAAGTTCTTGCATCTTCGAGTGATAAAACTGAATTTTCTCTTTAGCATCTAAAATGTCCTTTTCCAGTTCTGATACCTGCATTGAAAAGATAGACAAACGTGCAAATGAACATTACAAAATCAAGTAAGGTTTTATGGGAAAAAAGGGGACACAATCACTGTTTTCCTCAAGAAGTATATCTTACCGTGCTTGTTTCACGAAACTGCAAACCACATATATATCGCACGGGGGAAAACTTACACTTAAGAAGCAAATTTCTATTTAACCACAAAAGGACATTCTAACTTGGTTAACTTTGCCGCACACTGAAATGGAAGGAAGGTAAGGGGTCAAGTTTATTTAGCCCAAGTTTGATGTAAGCATTTGGCACGATTCAACAAATTTGGTTGGATTTATCACATTAATACAAGTCATATAACCTGTATTCAATTCTAAAAGAAAGGAGANACGGGGGAAAACTTACACTTAAGAAGCAAATTTCTATTTAACCACAAAAGGACATTCTAACTTGGTTAACTTTGCCGCACACTGAAATGGAAGGAAGGTAAGGGGTCAAGTTTATTTAGCCCAAGTTTGATGTAAGCATTTGGCACGATTCAACAAATTTGGTTGGATTTATCACATTAATACAAGTCATATAACCTGTATTCAATTCTAAAAGAAAGGAGATCTAAGAATGAACAGTAAGTTTGTCTCATTACCACACCAGGTAAGGTGTTTGTTTAGGAAGGGCACGTAAAGCAGCATAACTAACAGTTCATTTCACATTCAAGTTTCAAGAAACAAAGTTAACATATATGTCTACAGTCCACCACCTCTATATTCTTTCTCCATGGTAAAGTGAACAAAAACCTTGCATTTGACTACATCATGCGTATCACTAGAGTCCCTCTTAACCTTGTTAAATTAAAGGAATACCACAGCAATGACGAAATAAAAGGCCAAATTTATTATTAGAATAGGCCAAAATCCTTTATTTAGTATCTCTTCATCCTAAATTGAATAGCTTCATAATATGCTTGTACAATATCAGGCATCACCTGCCCTAGTTTCAAACAACAGTCCAGTAACGAGAAAGAATATTATATAATCAAAGAAGCAGGTGACTTCTCAAAAGGATTGTGAAGCAATGTTAAATATATTCTTAATTTGGACAATGTGTAACTGAAGGAATAAGCTAAATCTAAAGATGCATTAATAACTTCAGATAGAAGTCATGATCAAAAAAACCATACAACGAGAGTTTACACTTTGACCTAGATGTGTGTTAGGTTAACAAAATTGCTTCAAGCATATGAAACTCTTAGAAACCCTTTAGATGGGAATCAAAGAAAGCAACTTAATTCTTGGATAAGAAACCAAAAGATACAGTTTCTTTCATTTGAGATCTAAGAACTTGAACATTGACATCCTACAACCAAGCTTTATTAGATAGTTAAGCTCTTGAATAAGTAAAAACTATCCATCTATATTTGTGAAAAATTTAGACTGCAACAGTGAAATAGCACAAAAAACATAGACTGAGAACTATTTTATACACTAGTAGCTATAATGGTTCTGATATAAATATCACATATTTCAAACCTTCATGTATTGTAATGAACCTTTCTCTGGCCGATTGTAAGATGAAAAATATTCAACTGAAACATCTGATAATCAACTAAAGTTCTATGATTGCTGTTTCAAGATTTAGGAAAAGCTTCATGCTGCATGTTACATGGCATGAGATATTGAAACTTTTGTTATTGCCTCACCTCCAACAAGAAACAGGTTGTAGTCCAAACTCTTAGGGAGAAAGGAAAAGCAAAAATAAGACAAAACATATAAACAATCCCAAGAACTAATAAATTTGACCCATCTAATGCATCATATGTTAATTAATCAACTTTAAATTGCATCTTTATTCTTGTTAACAGAAACTGTTGAGCAGTGTTCTTCTGGAAACTCTAAATAGTTATTACAAAAGTACAAAGAACTAAAGGATATTAACAGATTACTCTAGACATACATACACAATCTGACTCACCATAGATTACCATCTCTAGATTTGTTACAAAGCCAATTATCCAGACATATAAAGGATGAGATTCTATGTTAGGAGGACAAGTACATAGCCATATTTCAGGAAATAGAAATTGATTTTGGTAGCCATAATGAGCAAGAAAAATGGAAGGGGAGAGAGAAAATATCAAGAAAACGCAATTGGCAGCACCACATCACCTTTTTCTCAGCATCCTTTGCCTCCTGAAACTTTAAGTTCAGGGAATCCTGCTCCTCTGTGCTAAGTTGATCTACAAGATGCTTCTCCAGCACTGGAACTTTGGGTTTTTGTTGGCTTGGCTGCATATTATCATCACGACCGGGGACCGAGACTGGACGAGGTGGCTTTCCAACACCAAAAGAAGTGGCTGGCCGTGCACCCCTAGTCCCTTGAGTTTGTTGGAAGCCTAACAACAAAGTAATAGATCATGAAACAAAATGGAGATCGTTATCTGCAAGTGTATGTGTACGTGTTCATGTGTGGAGGACATTATAGAGTTTAATAGAGGGAAAGACATAAACCAGCAGGTCTCCAAGCTGTATTTCCATATCCAGTATTAGGTCGACCAGAGGCAGGTAACACAGTCTCGTCAAACATAACACCACTGGGAAACACTGTAGGAAGAGGGCGGCCTTCCCTATATCTCTCCATAAGATAGAGAGCAATGCAGAATTCCCTCAAAGAAAGCTTGCTGTCATTGTCTTGATCGGATAAGTCCCAGACCTGCTTTAAGACCTCTGATAAACCAACGAAAAAATATATATATTTAGTCATAAAACAAAAGGTCAGAATTATGAATTTAATTGGCTAATATCCTTTAAACTTAAAATTCCAAATAGAAAAAGGGAGGTTCAGACTGGCATAGAACTCTCTCGTCTTATTAATGCCATATAGATATTTTCATGCAACCCAGAACTTTCATCTGTGGTCTAATTTCTCAGCTCAAAATCCATGTCAAGTGAAGATAGAGAGACAGCAGCCACTGTATCAGGATTTCCCATTACCAGAGTTGCAATACAAGTTTTGAGAGTCATCTAATTTCTTCTAGAATCTACATAATCGAGATTCATAGTGTACATGTATATGCAAATGGTGCTTCAGGTTATAATTGCAATGAATTTTTTTTCAGAAGATAATTTGATTTCAAACAAGTTGTGATATTTTGAGTCCCAAACCCAGGGGTATAACAGTGGGCCATGCCACCCAAGCTTGGTGTGGCATGGTAGGTGAAAAGCTCAACCCAGGCACTACATCACACGGTCCATGCTTGGCCAGGGGACACAGGCCAGTAATATTAAAACAAACTAACCTAAAAGGCAGAAAGGCTCTGTCCTGTGGGCCTATTTGAAGAAAACAGAAAACAGGTAACTCTGCTGAGAGACTCTGTACTCTGCAGAGTCCCAAGAGGCCAAGACAGACACAAAGCAACAATTCTCTTATCATAAACATACATATGTTTTCGTTTATATTAAAATTTAAATCTCAATAAAGAATGAGAAACCGTACGGTCTGACTAGGACTGAACAACGAAGCCGCCAAACCGCCAAACTGAATCGAAACCATTTTTTTGAAGCAGTTGGTTTGGGTTCACGTTGATCCGTCAACATTATGATTTTAAACCAAACCAAACCGTTTTGAAGTGGTTTGATTTGGGTTTCAATCTTTGCAAACCGCCAAACCATTTACAAAAAAAATTTGAAAATAAATTAAGTCCATGTTTTAACCCCATTATCCAAAATCACATTTTTTCACAAACTTATTTTCAACCGCACATTCTCCCAATAAATTATTTTCACGTAAATCCAAAATTTTTCCATACTTTTTAACCCATATTCTCAAATGAAAAAAAAGTCACTATTACAAAATTTATTTTTCACAAAAAATGGGACTTGAACAAGGGCTAGAATTAAACACATCTCAGTTAAGAAGATACATTCATATTAGACATAACTCAATTAAACTCAATACCTAAATAGACAATTATCCATCCAATTAATTAATTAAATCATATACAATACCCATAAGTCATCACAATTGTGAATGCAAAACCCTCAAATTGGGTGAAGTTTTGAATAACTATTGAACCATATTCATCGACTGCCCATTACAATTGGGGAAATTGCAGCAAAGGTCCATAACCTTTCCAATTTTTGCATACTTTACGCTAACCTTCATTTTGTGCCAATGAATATCCCTAACATTTCATAAATATGCATCTGTAGTCCAAATTGATGTAACCGTTAGGTGATCAAAAAAATTGGACTTTGACCAATTTTGACTAAATTGAAAGGGGTAAAATGGTAAGTTTAAAATTTTCACATTAAATAAATAAACAAAAAACTAAAAAATCAAAGAAATAAAAAATGATTTCTTCTTCACCCCCACCCTACCCCCCACAATTGAAAATTAGCCACCATCACTGGCTAGCACCACCACCGGTTATATTCTTCCCCAACACCGTCCAAACCGTTGAACCCACACATCACCGGAAATCCCTCATTCCCCACTACACATCCCACCCAACCACCGGATGTCGCCGAAATAACCACCAAAAACCCCCCAACTTGCAAACTCAAAAACTTTAGGCAACTCTTTAGATCACACCCACCATCGCGAAGTATCACCAGTCGACTCCCATAATCCAAACGTCTAATCTGATGATGGTATTTCAACAAAAAATGGGACAAACAAACGATGCAGCTTCTAGGATTTCAAATCCCGATGTCGCACTGTTGCAATTTCCCCATTCACAAACTCACTTGGGAGAAATCCAATTATGGTTTTGATTTGGGTGGGTGGGATTCGATTTCTAGGTTTGATAGACATGAAATCAGTGACTTTTCTTGGTTTGATTTTTGAGTGTGGGGTGAGTTTTCTTAGTTTGATTTTCGAATGCAGTAAGTTGGAAGGTGGCGATGGAGGGTGTTGGCACTAGTAGTGTGTGGAGTGGGAGTTGTGGTGGTGATGGTGTCGTTGAAGAAAAGATCTCGTCGATTTTGATTTGGGGATTGGGTTGGGTAGGGTAGGTTATATATTTATTTTTATTTTTTGGGTTCTTAATTTATTTTTTTAACTTATTTAATGAGGGAAATACAAATTACCATTTTACCCCTTTCAATTTAGTTAAAATTGGTCAGTCCACTTTTTTGTCAACTAACGGGCAAATGAATGTTTTCCGTCAATTTGGAATCTAGCTGCATATTTATGAAAGGTTAGGTACCTTCGCTGACACAAAATTAAAGTTAAAGTATGCAAAAATTGGAAAGGTTAATTACCGCTACTGCAATTTTTCCTTACAATTGAGTAGATATTAAATCTAGATTTTATAAATTCAAACTCACATTTCTTTTCCCTCTACTAATAATTTTCTAGAATTTCGACTAAATTTTCAGGTAAGTTTATTCAAATTTTCTTATTTTTTGGTAATTGTTTATTATATTTTATTGGTAGTTGTGTTGTCTTTTTTTCTAATTTGTGCCAAGGTCCTTAAATTTTTAGCGGACATTATTTTTAGTTTGATTGCGTCTCAATTTTATGATCAGATCACTTGATTAATTATTTACATTTTAATTTAATATTTAGATATTACTGATAATTGCTATAATGATTTAGTTGATTACTTCAATGGTCGTTTTGAAGATTTGACCAAAGAGCCTTCCAACATATTACTTTAGTAAAAATTGAATACAAATAAATACAAAATTCTCCCTCAAATTGTTAAAGGTATGTTAGCTATTTAAATATCCACAATTATTTTTGAGTATATATTACTAATAGTCGAATTATTGATTCCTTTAGGAGTTCCTTAAGTGCAAAAATGGTTGAGGCGGTGATTTGCTCTAAAAATTGGTTGCATAGTAAAAGGAACCTATAGTCATTCATTAATATTTGGATGAGGTAGAAGCAGTTGATGATTCATAAAAAGTTATAGAAGGAATTATCGTATTTGATCTTTCTAGGGTAATTGCCGCAAAACGTCCCTACCTTTAAGGTTTTTATGGAAAACGTCCATACCTTTCGTTTTTTGGCGCAGAACATCCATACCTTTCACATTCTTTGCG
>CAIGRK010291925.1:0-11520 GCA_903798315.1 Fraxinus greggii | reverse complement strand
TTTTAATTCTTCATAATAGTTTGTTCTTTATTTATATATTTTTCATGTTTTAATTTTAATATCTGTTTTTCTTGATATTTTGTTATCTTTTCAAGAACTAAAATTTCAATAATTTTCTAATATTATTAATTTTTCTAATATTTGTTCTCTTATTTCTATGTGTAGGATTTTAATTATGATAAATGTTAATATTTTTAATTTATTAGAAATATGTTCTAAATATACATAACATCATTTGCCTTCTTCTAGCATATAATAATTATTATAACATTTTCTTTTTTTCTTCTAATTTATAATATTTATTTACACGTTTAATTATAATTTTCATAATTTTTATAATTCTTTAAATTTTNAATATTTTCTTCATCTTCATATTCTTTAATGATTTTCTCGTATATATAGTTATCTTTTATCGTTTCTATTATTAATTTTTCTAATATTTGTTCTCTTATTTTTCTGGGTAGGGTTTTAATTATGATTAATGTTAATATTTTTAATCTATTAGGAATAAGTCCTAAATATACATAACATCATTTATCTTCTTCTAGCATATAATAATTATTATAACATTTTCCTTTTTCTTCTAATTTAGAATATTTATTTACACGTTTAATTATAATTTTCATAATTTTTATAATTCTTTAAATTTTTCTTTAAATTTGTAATATTTATATATTTTTATAAGTCTTATGATCTCTATGACTCTGATACCAATTAGTCATATTTCTTGTTGCCATCCTGTTTACCATTTAGAAATTTTTCCATCCCTATCCCAAATTTTTCTAACCCGTCCAAAACTTTTTGTTCAATATGTTCATATTTAAATCATATTTCAAAAATAAGTACTTATATATATAGACAGTTTCTCTACGATTTTCTCTTGTAATATCACTCAAAAGACTTAAAACTTATTGATGGAGTTGAGACATGTTGTCCATTTATACTATTTAATTTGTTGTTAACTCAATTACAAATTGACACGACATAAAAAATTAGCCATTTTAAACTTTAATTTTCCAACCTTAACATGAATTTTAATTTTTCATAATGTGTCTATTTGTAATTGGGTGGACATCAAATTGAACAATAAAAATGGACAACAGATCTCAATTCCGTTGATGGGATGCACTCTTGCTGCAAAAATCATCCTTTGTATATCACTAATTCGTTTCACTCATCTATCACATCACTGCACATATTTTCTTCACATAACACGGAATGTCAACCATGTTGTAAGAGAGTATGTGCATATAATTCTTAAAATTTTGTAAGACGAGCTTAGCACTATTAGGTACATGACATTTCATTTTCGGCAATTATGACTGTGTGTGACAAGCTTTCTTTCGTTGAATAGTTCCTCATGAATTAGCCAAAAATTTCGACGACGACAGTAATGGTTTCACACCATTTAACAATAAATAGAGTCAAAAAAATGCTACTGCGGAATTCTTGAAAAGGTTTGAAAAGTACCACTCAAGAAGGAAAATCAGTGAGACTCTCAAATAGGAACCGACTAAAAAGGTCGTCTCTTTTAATTAGAGAGGAATACTATTTCTATATTCCATTGGACGTTGTTTTCTCTTTGCTTTACATTTCAACGAGACAAATTCGAGGATACTAGAAAAATAAAAAATCCCAAGACAGCAATATTTTCATTCTCTAGAATACCACATTTTGTCAAGACTCACTGTACAGTGTAACTTTTCATTTCCAATTTTCAAATTTTTTAAACAATCCATCTCAATATATACTATATTTTGTCCCCATGTCATTTTCAAAATTTGCCTTAGCAGTCATGCCAAAAATTCTATATATATATATTTTTTCCTACACTGGTTTAAGGCATACCCACTTCTAATCATAACCCTTCAACAGATAAATTGCTAGAGAAAAATGGATGCCTTCTTAGCATATATTCTTCCTCTTGTACTCCTCCCTCTCTCCCTCTACCTCATCTTTCGTAAACGCAGTTCGGAGGACTCAAAAGTGCCTCCGGGCTCAAAGGGGTGGCTAATGTTGGGAGAAAATATGGAGTTTGCCTTATTAGGTCCTCAGAAGTTTGTTAAAGATAGGATGGAGAAGTATTCGCAGGAGGTTTTTCGAACCTCGTTGTTGGGAGAGAAAATGGCGATATTTTGCGGCTCACAAGGTAACAAGTTCCTTTTCACTAATGAGAACAAACTTCTTACTTCATGGTGGCCACAATCAATGAAAAAGGCCTTGCTTTTTCCGGAATTCGTGGAAAGTAATTTGAAGGAAGTATCGGCTCTTAAACGTAGCTTTCATCACGACATTCTCAAGCCCGAGGCTTTAAAGAAATATATACCAGTGATGGATGCACTTGCTCGTGAACACTTGGATGCTGACTGGACCGCGAATGGAGTGGTGAAAGTTTTCCCTTTGTCGAAAACATACACATTCGCCTTGGCGTGTAAATTGTTTTTGAGTATAACCGATACCGAGCACATAAAGAGGCTGGCCGATCCCTTCACCCTCGTGACTAATGGAATGTTCTCCGTGCCTATTGATTTGCCTGGCACTGCTTATAGCCGCGCAATCAAAGGAGGAAAAATGGTGCGCGATGAGCTTATGAAAATCATCAAGAAGAGGAGAAAGGAGATAATTGCGAACAATGAAACCGAGGGTCGAGACCTATTGTCGTGTATGTTGCTCGTTAAAGACGAAGATGATAAGTTCTTGAGCGAAATGGAGATTTCGAACAACATAATAGGTTTGTTAGTGGCCAGTTTTGAAACTACTAGCTCTGCTGTCACTGCTGTCATGAATTACTTGGCAGAACTTCCCCATATATATGATGGTGTTTTCAAAGGTAATTTATTGACGAAAGTCAAAAAGTAAATTGCCAATGTACCTCTCAAGTGTAGATAGATCGTGATCAATTTATTTTTATATTGAAATGACGCAAGACTCATCTTACAATTTTACAGAACAAATGGAGATTGCAAAATCTAAAGGCCCAGATGAGCTTTTAACATGGGAGGATATTGAGAAGATGAAGTATTCATGGAATGTGGCACGCGAATCACTCCGGTTAACCCCGCCGGCTCAAGGAGCTTTTCGAGAAACCACGACTGACTTCACCTATGCAGGTTTTACTATCCCTAAAGGATGGAAGGTACAGGATATAACTATATAAACACAGAATTAGTTAATTCTTGAGAAGAGTTTATGAATTTCGACTTCATTTGATACTAATAATAATAATTTTTGTAGACATTTTGGACCGTCCATACAACACACAAGAATCCAAAGTTCTTCCCTAATCCTGAAAAGTTTGATCCTTCAAGATTCGAGGGAAGTGGACCGGCACCTTACACATTCGTGCCATTCGGGGGAGGACCACGAATGTGCCCTGGAAAAGAGTATGCTCGGCTCGAAGTACTTGTTTTTATGCATAATGTGGTGAGAAGGTTCAAACTTGAAAAGAAAATCCCGAATGAGAAGATAATTTTCTATGCTTCTCCCACGCCAGAGCATGGCCTTCCGGTTCGCCTCCAACCTCATGAGAAATAAACCACTCTCTCTCTCTCTCTCTCTTCATCCAGCATTCTTGCTTTTCTTCAGCAATAACTTGTGATATTGGAGTTTTCAATGTAACAGTAAAGATATATTAATAGGAGATATGGTTGTCAATGGAAAAGGGAAATGTGTTATTTATCTTTGTTTATCTGTAACTTTGGACGCTTTGAATAAAACTAAACACTATAATAAACATGATTATAATCCTGTTAAGAATACAACATTTTGCTCAAAATTAACAATTAGTCCCCCGTCGCTAGTCGAAATGCTTGAGTTGGCATTTGAAGCTAAATCAATTGGAACAAGACTATATCATAAGCAAATTTAAAGTAATTACTTCACTTGAACGAGTTTTTTTTTATTAACAATGTTCAAATTGAAACAAAAAAGTAACTTTCAGGTATTTTCCTAGTAAACAATCTACTAGACGAAAAAATATCCCGTTTTGCCCCGCATCACTTCGTCCCGCCGGAAAATCGGGACAGGAGCAAGGGGCATGTTCTATCCTTATTCCAGATCTCTTCTCGACTCTTTTTTTTTTTTTTGCCAAACCTAGTGAGTACGAGGGCAACAAAGTCATTTGAGATTAGATCCGGATATGCTATCTATACAAGACAATATTCTCTTCCTTCCTTGAAAAACGCGTATTGTGTTCCCATCTTCCTCTCGTATTCAAGCGATGCCTTTTACGCCCCACCATTGACTCCTCATTTACACGCACACAAGTCATAACGCACACAAAAAAAAAAAAAGAAAGTTTCCAAATTACTTCCAATCCATCTGTGATTCTCCATTTCTAGGGTTTTATGTCCACCCCTATCTATATATGTCATATCCATTCTTGATTCCCGTGAAATGAACAGCTAAGAATTTCCCCCTGTTTTCAGTCATTTCATAAATTCTTGAAGAATTTTTTCATGACCATTTAATGCGGTTGAGTTTTAATGCATCAATGTTTATGAACCAACCCCAGATCAATTTTTTTTGTGATTGCTACAATGAAGGTTAAAATCCTGCGGTGCTCATCGCTCCCGAACAATTTCTTGGAAACGTTGTCGTCTTCCGCATCATCTTCATCAACATTGTCAATGGTGGTGCCCCGGGGTATGGTGGTGGAAACTGGAGGGCGAGTGTTGGATAAGGATGAGGAGACGAATGCGGAGTCTCCTACAGGGAAGAAGGTCAAGCCGGAGAAGTTTCCGATTTCACGGTGGGAGTTCGCGGCGGCGTTAGGGGTGTTTTTGGTATTTTCGACCGGAATGTTGTGTATTTACCTCACCATGCCAGCTGCAGAATATGGGATGCTCAAGCTGCCTCGCAACCTCGCCGACCTTCGCTTGCTCAAGTAAGGTTTTTTTCCCTACCATTTCATTTGGAATAATTATACTGTACTGCATATTTTGAATTTTAGGAGGCTTAATATCTTTTATTACGTAATGATGATCCTTGCTGAAATTGTTGGTCCTGTTATTTATTTTTTATAATAGTATGAGGGTTATAATCTTTACTGCATTGTTATTTATACAAGCCTTAGTAATCTGGTACTAGTACAATCAGGTAACCATGTATCTACTCTCATAGATAAGGTACTTTGAATTGAACTAATTTACTAGTTTTTTTGTAAGTTTGAAGCGATTGAATTAGATATATGGCCGCACGGGATGAGAACTAGTAAACTGTAATAATTTCTTTGCCTTTTGATTTGTTAAAGAAATAGAAGTACATCATAAGATTTGCATATATTTATCGTGTTGAAATTTCAAGGACTCGCTAGACCTTGCCCCTCGGCCAGTAGTTTTCTACTTCTTGGACACCACGAAGTTTTAGTCTCCTTCAATATAATAAAGTTACGGTTTTAGTGGTTAGCAAGGTATAGCGGCTGCAAATCTCTTTGGCCCTCGATTGATTTACTTGATTCTTCCAGATTATTGAAAATATTTACTCGTGTGGTTTTTAATGAACAGCCCATAAGTTGCCACGATATAATAGATTTTATAGTTTATTCTTATCATTTATATCTTTAAATGACTGGATCCAAGATTTTTTTTGTATTTTAGATAGTCTATAAGCTAAATTCAACAATGGTTTTAGTTATATAATGAATCTTTCTGTTCATTTAACAAATTAGACTGTTGCTGAAATTTCTCCATGGTATCCTGAGTGTTTTTTTAATTTTTGCTCCAGAGATCATTTTGCTAAATATGCTCAAGTTTACCCCGCGAAGTTCATTCTAGGTTACTGCTCAATGTACATATTCATGCAGACGTTTATGATTCCCGGGACAATTTTCATGTCCTTACTAGCTGGAGCACTCTTTGGTGTCAAAGGCATTTTCTTGGTTGTTTTTAATGCCACAGCTGGCGCATCGTGTTGCTTCTTTCTATCTAAACTTATTGGCAAGCCCATCGTCAACTGGTTGTGGCCTGAGAGATTGAGATTTTTTCAGGCTGAGGTATCTTTTATTCTATTTTCCTTTCTCATTTTGTAATATTTTAAAACTGCAGGTTGTGTCATTCATAGATGGACGTCTTATCTTTAGCACTTCACCTGTTTCAGATAGCAAAGCGGAGAGAGAAGTTGCTCAATTACATGCTCTTTTTAAGAGTTACCCCAACGTTACCAAACCTTTTTATCAATCTGGCATCACCTATTGTGGATGTTCCATTTCATATTTTCTTTCTGGCAACTGTTATTGGTCTTATTCCAGCCTCCTACATTACAGTAAAGGTAAGACCTTAAATTTCATTCTTGAGGTTTTTAGTATTTTTTTCCTTCTTTCTGGATGTTGGTATTGCAGAAGGTAGAATTAGAGTCAGACATGTTCATCGCTACAATACTGTTTATGTTGCCACTGCTTTTGTTTCAGGCTGGACTTGCTCTTGGAGATCTGAAATCAGTCAAAGATCTATATGATGTCAAAACCTTGGCCTTGCTTTTCCTCATTGGGTCTCTTTTATTAGTCCCAACCCTTTTGAAGAGGAAACGAATATACGAATAGGGATGTGGTGAGCTTCCACATATATTTATGGAGACGGAGCGCAAGATGATTTATCTTTTAACTGTACTTGCATTTTATTACCAGGACCATTGAGGGTGCAGGACCTTGTTTCTACACTGCTGCTGAGTGCCCAAAAGGAATTTACTTTTGCTTGTGAAACACGGGTTTGATCGATTAATCTACTATAGCTCAAATGCAGAAACTAGCTGTTTATTCAAATTTATGTATGTTTATTAGGTCACATCCTTACCCAGATCGCGCATGACAGAAATCTTGGGAAAAGATGATACATGGGATGTTATGTATCAAACAATTATATAAATTATAGAATTTGATTCAAATATTAGTATAGCATCACAGAGAAGTTATTTAAGTGATATAACATGAGATCTCCTTAATGGCGATGTACCACCTTGTGAAAGCTCATACATACCCCTTTGCTGTTGGAAAAATATGAGAAGTTGCTTTAGTACTTAGTTGTTCTCTATATTAGTTGTACAATGCTTGAATATGACTAGTTTATTAAGTGCTTGATTAATTTTCTGGCTGATTCCCTAATCGGCCTAGAATTGTTTATATATTAATGGTCCGTTTCGCAAGGCTTCTTCTTCTGGCAAAAGAGCTTCTTATGAAAGTTTTCATAGGCCATCTTCCTCGAAGAGTTCTCATCGCGAGACCAAACACTTTTGAAAAATTATTCAAAAATATTCAAAAGCAGTTTTCTTAGAAAAACATGCCCGAAATTATATTGTGCGTATGATTTTTAATGCCCTGTTTTCAAGGTTTAAAGTTAAGCCAAGAATAAGTAGGGTGTTTTTTAAACTTTTGTGTTCAAATTAAGTAGAGGGAAAGGGAAGGAATTGTCATCCTTAAAACTGAAGCAATTAATTTAACACAAGATAAACAATTCGTTCAAGAATAAGTCCAGAGTTTCGTGGTTCACCTACTAAAGTTGTCTTGAAAAAATAACAAGGCGTCGGAGTTTTGGGCATGTGCAACGCTGAATATTTTATGCAATTGTAGGATTGCCATTTCTATTGTTGGCTTACGTCGGCAATTATGGTTTCGATGCCAAGCTAAGGTGGTTTCTTGCTTAGAGTTCAAGGTTCGTGGTATTAGATGGTATCAATAATTGTCTACGATGGTCAACATGGTAAAGGCTACTCAATAAGCAATCTACGTAGAGCACCCCATGCTAGGCGTCTACCAATACAAGACCCTTTAGTTGCATGCTAGGCCGTCTACCACTACAAAGCTCTCTACTTGTATGCTAGGAGGTTTACTGTTACGAGGCCCTTTACGTCCACACTGGACTATCGATCACAATGAGATCCTCTACATTCACACTAGACCGTTTACCATTATGAGATTGTTAACTACTATGAGGCCAACACAATACTTAACGATAAAAACACTCTTGAGTTGGATGAAAATCGTTCAACGGTTATCATGGAGACAACTAACCGCTGGATAAGTGGATGTCCTCCACTCGAAACGTAGGGGTGGTGGGAGATGCTACGTAAGACACGTGGCACGCTAACCGCCCAACAACTATATAGCTCCAGTCACATATAAATACTTCTAAGACAAGACATGTATGAATCTTGAAATTTTGGCTATGTGAATGCATATTCTATCTTTTCTTCCTAAGTTTATATTTTTAAAATCCCTTACTAATTTTCACGCAGGAGGTACAACAGGGGAGAAAGCCTCAACCTCATTTCATAGGTAACATTTTAATTTTAGTTTGCCAATTTCACGTCCAAGTATTCTTGTAGAACTTGTACAAGGATCTAACACAACACTTGTGACTTCGATTAACATAAAGTAATAGAGATACCAAGATAACCTTGTAAAATAGTCATGAAAGTATCCCCGGCATCCTTTGTTCCAACAGGACAATACTTTGATCTAATTTTGTCACAGAACATTTTTTGGTAAAATAACATCCTCCGTTGCCAATATCACATGGATCCCCATATACTGAATATCGGAGTTATCATATGCAGTGGTAACTACTACTACAAAAAACATAAAGGATTATTGAAAGTAAAAAAATTCGTCATTCATTAATTTTTAACACAATTGTAAATCCATGTTTGGTATAGAGTTTAGACATGAGTGGACAGTACTATGGACAAAATTAAAGCTTTTTCTTCTTCTTTAATATTGTCCAATACTGTTGAGTCGACCTTACCATACATCTAGAGTTAGAAGCTATACAAAAGATGACCTATTTATTCCTTCCCTCTGACTTCCAGTGCATCTGCCAAGTTAAAGTTCAAATTGCCTCTCATGGTTCTACCCCCAACCCCAGCATTACCCTTCCTCATCATCGTAGCAAATTCTCCATAATCTATACGCCCATCCTGCAATGATAAAAGTTAAATAACAACGTTAGCTTTAAGGGTTTCGAGCACTGAAATTACAGTTATGAATACGTACATTGTCGATGTCGATTTCACTAATTATGTCCTCCAGATGAACATCCCCGAGGCCAAAATCTTTGCACGCCTGTTGAAGCTCATCAACGGTGATATAACCACTTCCATCCTTGTCGAAGAAAGAAAATGCAGCAAGCAAATTTTCCTCCCTTTCCATCTTATTCATATGTAAGGTTGCAGCAAGAAATTCACCATAGTCAATAGTCCCGTTGTTGTCAATATCAGCCTGCCAGAAAACGCGCTATATGAATATTGTCTGAACATTCGGTGAAAACTATGTACTAGAATAGAGATGCTAGGTATACCGCATTCATAAGTGCCTTGATTTCGGATTCCATTAATTCAGAGCCGACTCTTTTTAGACCTTGTTTCAGTTCCTCAAACGTTATTGTCCCACTATTATCTGTATCAATCATCTTGAACAATTGTCTCAATCCACCGATTTCTTCTTCTGAAAGTCTTTCTGCAATGACCTGCATAGGCCATGGTTCTTGAAAAATGTATTATCAATGACGAAATGTGTCAAAATCTCAAAATTTACATTCAAATTGGGTGCTAATTGAGTATTTAGTTAACTGATCAAGTTGATAATCTTGCTTCTGTAAGAATGTAGAATAATAATCGAAGACAATAGTTCTGGAACCCAAATCACTTCATGGACCTATTCAACGTAAGTAAATAAGAAAGACACCAAATGGAAACATACGCGCAGTGCCATCTTTTTAAGTTTGTTCATGGCGCAGAACTGTTTTAGGCGTGAGAGAACCGCAGATCCTAAAGGTTTGTCCGGGGCAACTGTATCATCCACAATCCAAGGATGACCTATTACGAAAGCCAAGTTTCCTCTGTTTAATAATATGTAAAACAAGAGCAGACATAATTCATATGAGAAGCAAGTATACGACTTACATAGGACTTCATGAGCAGATATTCGTCTTCTAGGGTCTCTATCGAGCATCTTTCCTATAAGATCTTTTGCACTATCTGAAATGTTTGGCCATGGTTCAGATTCGAAATCTATTTTTCCTTTCAGAATTTGTCTGAAGATACCATTATCTGTCTCTGCAAGTCAAAAATTTGAAAAAAGAAAAGAGATTAACAAGGAAATATTAAAAGATGAAATTAGTTGTTGGTTACAGGAAATTGGCGAATTCGAAGGCTTACCAGCCCAAAATGGCGGAACACCACATAATAATATGTAGAGGATAACGCCTGCGCTCCATACATCACTTTCATGGCCGTAATATTTATGCAACACTTCAGGCGCAACATAGTAGGGACTTCCAACTACATCAGAAAGATATTGTCCTGGCGAGTGAAGGTCAAGTAGCAACATTATCATCAAATTCTCCATCAGATTATATTGATAATTCTCACCATGATTCAAGGTCTACTAATTCTCGTGTACAAATAAATTCCAAAGCCACGACATATTTGAACAGAGAAATTTAACAAAATGGATCAAACAGAATCCAAAAACATACCAGGTTTGAAGAAAACTGATAATCCAAAATCTGTAGCCTTAAGCTTTGCATCCTCATCAGGAGTATCGAAAAGGAAATTTTCCGGCTTAAGATCCCTATGCATTACACCAAGAGAATGGCAAGCCTCGACCACCCCAACAATTGTTTTCATAAGGTGAGCTGCTTTTTTCTCGCTGTAATGGCCCTTTTGAACAATCCTATCGAAAAGCTCGCCACCTGCACACAATTCCATAACCAAATGAACAAACACATTGTCTTCGTAAGTCCCTTTAATCCTCACAACATGAGGATGCTCCGACAAGTGGTGCATTATTTGAATTTCCCTCCAAACATCATCGTAATCGTCCCTGCACAAAAGCTTGCGTTTTGGGATCGATTTACATGCATATTCAATGCCTGTGGCCTTCTCTGTGCAATGATAAGTCGTTCCGAATTGGCCTTGGCCTAATTTTCTCCCCAAATTGTAATGATCTCGGAGCCTTGGGGTTTGGTAAGGAAGAACTGCTGATGCAATCTTTGAGGATGATCCTGAAGAATGTTTCTTCATTGATTGTTGTTAGTAGGGACCTATCTATTTCTGAGCCCTTTGTACCCTCTCTATCTACAATTTCGTTTTGTTTCTTGATTTGGAGTTTGAGAAAAAATCTCTATTCTGTTTTTGTTTCACCATAAATTAGTAAGAAGTAACTAACAATTGATTTTTGTTCGTACAATTTGGCGGAGTTTGTGGTGGAGCTTGACTAAGTGCATTTTGCCTTTTGCTTGTGGTAATTTCTCATGCGATAAAAACACCATTACTGACATCATTTTTACACCAGGAATGTCAATGGGTCGGAGCGGGCTAAGGCAGCCTGTCATGAATTTTCAGGGGGAATTTGTCCAGAGAGCCGGGTTCGACTATATATTTGAACAAAAAGCCTTTGACCCATATTTAAAACAATAATAATAATAAGAATGTAATAAAATGGTAAAATGACAAAATTGTCCTTCACCTACTAACTCAAAAATCACCACTTTTTCCCTAATTTCACCACTGTAAAACCCTTCTCCATTT
>CAIGRK010291891.1:0-10480 GCA_903798315.1 Fraxinus greggii | reverse complement strand
ACAAATTTTTTCTCAATCATAAATAAGAAATTTTATAAGTCACGGACTATTTCTCGATCACGAATCAAAATTTTGTAGGTCACATATTTTTCATCGGTCACGAATCGAAAATTTTATTAATCACAACTCATTTATTCATTACAAATTCTCGATCACAATTTATCAAATTATTGGTAACAACGTATTTTCTGGTCACGAATCAAGAATTTTATAGTCACAAGTTATTACGAATTAAAAATTTTTATAGGTCACGGATTGAAAAAATCAAAACTTTTATTTGTCACAACTCGATTACAACTTAATAAGTTGTGAGTCACATTAACAATTTACTCACAATTTTTAGGTCACATATTATTTATTTATCAAAAATTAACTTATTATTGGTCACAGTCAACCAAATTATTGATCACAATCAACCAAATAATTGTTCACAGACACACCCACCCATCACATCTCACCCACGACCACCGCCGCCGCCATTGTCACAACCATCGCCGCCGCCACCTCACCGCACCGCCACCACAAATCAGATCCAAAATAACCAACACTCCACAAAACGTCATTACCTCACAGTCGTTGTCTCCGCCTCCACCATGGCCGCCATCACCACCACCACAACTACCATTTCCAACAACAACTCAGATCTAAACAAGATCTCGCCACCATCACCGTGCACCAGATCTGCCACGACCACCATGACCGTCATCACCGCGACCAACAAATTTGCCACCCAACACAGCCAACACTACACAACCACCGTAATCTCACGGCCGTCGTCGCCTCCACCATCGCCGCCATCACCACCACCATTTTCAATCACCATCACAACTAC
The DNA here is from genome assembly GCA_903798315.1 of Fraxinus greggii. Taxonomy (NCBI): domain Eukaryota; kingdom Viridiplantae; phylum Streptophyta; class Magnoliopsida; order Lamiales; family Oleaceae; genus Fraxinus; species Fraxinus greggii. The sequence goes on along the minus strand of CAIGRK010291891.1, from coordinate 9,648 downwards.
CATTTCCCAACAACAAACCTAATTCGCCACCATCACCGCTCCAATAACAACAAACCAGATCTGTCGCCATCAATGACACCACCATCACCGCCATCAACATGACCGCCTTCATCGCCACCATCTTGCGGGTTGCTGCAGCGGCACCTCACTGTGATCACAATCTTCCGGGTTGCTGCAGCGGCAACGAGTGGTGAATGTGAAGAGAGAATGGAGGGAGGTTTGGTTTGTGAATTAATTTTAGGGTTTGATTGGGTAGATAGTGGGTGGGTGTATATATAGGTTAATTTATAATATTTAATTAAAATAATAAAAATCTGAAAATTGAATAAATAAACTTCAACCTGATTTTTGAAAATTGATCTTTATTAACCTGTTTTTATGTAATTTCCACTTTTTCGGAGCTTCTTACCTTGTACTCATCCAGTCCAGTAAGGCCCATTACATATACGGCCCAAACCCATATCTATCTTGCTAACAACTCTCTCGTTGTCATTTCGTAGATTCTTCTCCGCCTGCTCCATTTTTCTCTGCGTTTACTGCATTTTCTCTTTCAATTGGCCTCTTCACTCTCCAACTAGCTCTTTCAATCAATGGCTGAAGTTGAAGCCTCCAATACCCCACCCCTAGCTGAGGTAATTTCGTTCCCATATTCTCATGTAATTTTTATTGTTCTTAATTTTTTTTCTTTACTGTAATTTGTAATTTAATGATTCTCCGTGAAATTCTCTTATTTAGCTCCGAGTTTCACGATCTATCAGATTTGGTGTTGCTGGATCAGTTTTATTTGAGAGAGTTTAAATTATATATATATTTTTTTAATTCGAAAATGTGATTGAATATTTTCCAGCTTAAATTAGGATGAATAAATCGGTAAAGCGAGCACATCTTGTTAGGAATAAAATCTCACCTCGGTAACGATGAAAAATATATACCAATTTCTAAGTGTTTGTGCTATCCGATGTAACCCAAAGTCTTGATATATCAGAGCCCATTACTTGGGTTCCATATTAAAATGTCAATTTTATTAACAGAAGCAACACAATCATTTATAAGTTGATCTATATTTTCATCTTTGGTGGAATTTTTATTCTTTAAGGTGTTGATGGTTACTCGTTTGAGCAGGCATTCTTAAAATCCTTATACTCATTTTTTGATATTAATAGAATCGAATTACTCGTTGAAAATTAATGAACTCTGATGCCTGTTAAAACTTGGGGTTTTATCTCTTGAAGTTTCCTTGTTAAGTAAATAAATGAATTTCTCCTCTTATGATGTATGATTAGGGTTTTATAGTGAATCAAGCACTCTTGTATTAGGTTTGTAACCTGGGGCTCTTCAGATATTGGAGCTATATTAGAACTGTTAACATATTTAAGCTGGTTTACTATCAGAAGATAATATAAACCTAACTCACGATATATTTTAGGTTCATGAGCTTGTCGAAAGTGTAAGCAGGCTAAAACTTAGGTCTTGATTGGCTCATTTACACCTTATCTGGGTTTTTGCTAAACAAGAACAAGATTGAAGACTTCTCTGTTACAATAGTTAAATTGAAATAATAAAAGTCCCCATGGAATAGGGGAGATGCTTTATAAATTGAGAAAAGAAACCTATACACTGGGAAGCACTGACACGCTGTCGGCGTTAGCGTATCGAACAATGGTACGTTTTCGACATGTCGTCGACTCTTGTCGAAGATCTCTCCGGTATGTCGGAGATGAAGAAGAAATGAGGTCAGCAGTTGAAAACAATAAGCAAAATCGGAGGCTGTCGCTCTCATGAAGAAGAAATGTAGAGACGGCTGGAAGAAGTGCAGAAACGGCTGAGGAGGAAGAAGAAATGCAGAGACGCCGAGGAAGAAGAAGAAATGTAGAAGAGGTGTGTTTGGATAGGTTTTGGAAATGAAGAGGCATTGTATATGTTTTAAGAATGAAAAGACGTGTTTGGACTTTGGGGAGTAAACCCAATTATTGAAATCTACTATTCAAGTCAAATGTGTTGGGCCCCAAAACATTAAATTATCTACAAAATTTACTTTTTCTATATCTATCAAATAAGCTTTTTGATGCGGACATCACGATTTATGTTATTGTTGATTTTTATTAATTACGTTTTTTATTATTATTGGGCTTATAGTAGTGGGTTGGCCAAAATCCGTCACTAGTAGGTTAGGTTTTGACTATTTATTGGAATTTTCATAGTAGTTGGAACAGTTGATGAAGATGATGAAATAAAATGGTGTTCTTTGGAGCAATCGTTTTCTTCCTACCCCTTTCTCATGAGTTTATGTTTCTTCTTCGGCTTCTTCCCCCGTTCTCTCTGGTTTCTCCCCCCTTTTTTCTGCCTTCTCCTTTGTCCTGCATCACTTCCTTTTCAGTTTTACCCTCAACAAATCAAAAAATTTTGTTTTTTACCCCCAATAAAAAATCAAACTTACAAAGGAAGTCAAATCCTCAATCCCCTTTCTTTATCATGGTAATACACGAAAATTGCAAAAAAATTATTACTCGAGACTATTAAATTAAAAAAATAATATTTTAATCAACGTGTTGGCTACATATCGTGCTGGAACTTTTCGAAAAATTGAGTGTCGGCATGTCGGACACTCGTGTCCATGTCCGCGTCAGTGCTTTTTGGCCTATACATACTGGGAGAAGTTCAAATTCCTATCCCTTTGCACTCTCTACCACTTATTTCCATGTATAAAACCATATAAATATATGCATTTCATATGTCAAGAGTTGACGTGATGTGTGGTATAACAAATTTTTCAACACTTTTGTTATATTAGTTATATATTATCATTTACCAGATGCAAGAGTCTGAGTTCAGTCCTAGAATAGTTGGTATTTGTGCGACTAAAATTAAGCTCGAGTTCTTACTACTGTAAAATATCCCTCTTCATTTATAATATTGCTGAAATGAGAGTTGTTATCTTTTATAGATTACAAAGGAACCTTATGCATTATATTGTTATTTTTCCCTTCTAAGGACTTCTCTCATTTTTCTTTCTGAATGACATGTTAACTTCTTCTTAGGTTTCCCCAAGGAATTAATCTTCGTTTGGAATTTATACTGATATTAATGTTTAAGATCACTTATTTCTTAAAATTGTATTTTGCATAAATTTTTATTTTGTACTAGTATCTGATATACATGTTTTTCATTATGAATTGAAATCGAGGAAATGCAATGTTGTGACAGATTAAACATTATGCCTCAGAAGTTTCATGTAATATTGTCCACATAGTTCCTTGAAGTTTTTGCTACTTTTATTAAGGCCACTAACTTTCTTTCTGTAGCAAATTCTCTGAAAAGAGTATTTTTTTTTAATCACCAGTCAGTCTGTCTAATAGTAAATTATAGTGGTAAATGGAAGGTTTATAATTACAAAAGGTGTTATATACTAATTTTAATTTTATTTTTTTTTAGTGTACTTCCATTAGTAAAAAGTTGTGCTTAAATCTAAGAGGCTCATCAAACATGGTAGGTTATGGACTAAATTTTCTGTCAGAAATTATTATTGACATTTTTGGATCCTTCAGTAGTATCATGCGTATCATTCATATAATAGGAAAAGTGGAGTACATATGTATGAAAGGCGGGGTACATGGTAGTTATAAAATAACTAGGACTGGATCGTTTCAATGGTTGAGTTCAATCATCTATAAAGGAGATTGGAGACCATGTCACTTATAATGTTAAGGGCATTGGTTTAAATGGAATGATTGTGTGATCAAAGACTTCCTTAAAGATTACAAAGAAAAGTCTTCCACTTTTCAATAAGACAAGTCCTCACAGACCGAGTGTTGGACTCTAAGAACTACATATACATTAATTGAACCGATAAACCTGTGTTTGTTCAATGCACATTTTCATCTCTTAATCAAGCATCATATTCTTAGAGTTGACAATAATGTTTCCAGTGATGTTGGACCTTGGGCCATTGATTTGAAATGAAATTGTGTTGTGAGAAACCATTTTCTGTGCATATGGTGGAAGGAAGTTAATGAAGTTTGAGACACAAGCAAGCTATGAAATTAGTGTAAGTTATTCAAATTATTCACCTTTCATTATTCAGTTCGATCTCCATCCAGCCCTAGAAAGCATGACTTGCTTGCTTTTTTATAATTTACTTTATTCTTCTAGAATTCCTACGTGAAACCAATAGGCAACACTTTCTTCTGGAGAGGATCTTCAATAAATCTAGTTGGCATAAGTTTTATCTATACTTTAAGCTTCGATGTCCTTGATGACATTACAAGTCTTGTAGCAGATTAGTGAACTAATATTGGGCCTAGTGACTTCAATTATATGTGAATGTTTCTGTTTTCCTTGGTGCTAATGATTACTGAAGAGCTACAGAGATGAGAACATTGAAAAATCTAACTTTTCAAGAGAAGTACTTGAAAAAATGATAAAATTAAGAATAAAGTGTTCTCTTCATTTGTGGTTTGAATTCATTTTCGCTTGACTGATTACAGCATAAAAATTGTGGTTCTTTGATGAATAGCAATATTTACTGAAGGAGAATGTGGGAAAATCAGAAATTGCTGCAAAATCTGTGGTAGAAACTGGGGATAAACCCTCGGTAAATGCTGTTGCCAACGAAGTTGTTGCAGAAACTAAGGAAACCCCAGTTTCTGTTGATAGTGAAGTTTCTTCTGCTGCTGCTGCTGAGAGTGTCGAAGACTCTGATAGTGCTGCTGGAGAAAGCAACGAAACCATTCCTGTTGATGAAGCCACTGGTGAGGTCAATCCAGCTACCGGTGAAGAAAGCACTGATAGTTCTGAACCTGAGGATGCAGGTGAGCAAGAAGCTGAAGAGACTCCAGAGATCAAGGTTAGCTTGACTACGACATCAATTACAACCCTTTTTAATGATCGTGACCTACTTAATGTGTTTGCTTTGTTGATTCACACATTTTGTTGCCCTTCTACTTGGGGTACCAGCTTGAAACGGCACCAGCTGACTATCGTTTCCCTACAACAAATCAAACCAGGCACTGCTTCGCCCGATATATTGAATACCACAGGTAGGCTAGACTAGTTGTAATGATACTAGTTGTAATGATACCTTCTTTTAGCAATTTATGATCAACTATGTCTTTGCCTTCTTTACTAAATGGTAGTCTTCTCAGGTGTGTTGCTGCAAAGGGTGAAGATGCTCACGAATGTAACAAGTTTGCTAAATATTACCGTTCCCTTTGTCCGGGTGAATGGGTATGTTGTTACATTGCTAAGAAAACAGATTTTCTATTTTCCCTATTTCTTGATAGCAATGCATAATCCAGGGGAAAGTGTAGGAAGGGGAAGGACGTGTATTGGATCTTATTGGTACAAATTGCTCTGTATAATTGATTAATAGGGAGAATGGAGCTGCTCACTTGCAATGACTTGATAACATGTTTATATGCGAGCAAGGGGTATGCTGTAGTGCTAATTACGTTTAACCAACTCCTTGGAAAGTTTTGCAACCCTACTTTATTGGGGGAAAAAAAAAATATTATAAAAGTTTTAATATTAGTTTTCTATATCCTATTCAATAGGAAATCTTAATTTTTCTTGTGAGTTCTAATTTTTTTCTTGTTACACCCTAACTGTTGCAGTTAGTGTGCTTGCTTTCTTCTTCTTCAGTCACTTCCTGCCAATTTTTCTTCTAATTTTCATCTCTTTTAGGAGTTCTCGTGGCTTGTCTAACTCTCAGGCTGCTGCTGTTTTTTCTTCTTTTACATCATTTTTTTGGCTTCCGCAACCACTTCTGTCCTCGTAGATAGACTGATGCGACATCGGCTTTGCTTGCTTCATAATTTTGGCTTTTTTAACTTCTGAAAAGATACTAGTTTGGTACTGCATTTTCCTTTATATTGCTGCTGCCTTTTAATTTCACTATCGTTCTTCGGGAGCTTCTCATTTTGGCCGTCAATGTGTACAGAGGCTTGCATTCACCATTTTAAGTTTCAACAAATCTACTACATATTTTTCTCCAGAAAAAAAATAAATAAATGCTTGCTATTCATGGTCTTGCTTCACCTCAATTCCAAGGAAGCATCTCATAAAACCCAGATCTATCATCTAAAATATACTTCATCCCCCTTTTAAACTCGTCATTCATCAGTCTATTGTTCCTATTTAAATTAGGTTCTCTGCATACAATCATATTGTTAAAAAGCCAGTGATGACTCACTTGAACAGTTAGAAAATCCATGTTGTTGAAAGTAATGCTCAGTTTTGCTATTTCAACTTTAAAGCCAACCATGGTTGCCCATAACATGTATTCTGCAGTCTATTCCTAGTTGTTATGAAGGTTGTGTTTTTGTAGAGAACTTAGGGGAATCAACTTACTGTCATCAAGTTGCCGTGTATTTCTGTTCCCAATCATTCAGATTCCTCATCCACGTTTTTGGGGATTTTCCAGTGACTCATGTTTGATGGATTTGCTTTGTTTTCATATATTCAATGATCAAACATAAGTTTGTATAGAGCATGAGGGAATCATCTTTCGACTTCTGGTTGTCATCAAGTTTCTGTGTATCTCTCTTCCCAATCATTCTGATTTCCTCATCCATGTTCTTGGGGATTTACCAATCATCATTTGTGTTTGATGTTTTCCAAAAATTTAGGATCGAACATAAGAACAAATAACTTCTTGGAATCAAGCTAGTGTTAGTGCTGTTTGCTCCTAAACTTCTTGACTGAAAAATTCGAATTAGGTCCTGAAATTAGTTTTACTTTTTAGATCATTTTTTATTATTGCATGTGTGAACTTGAGGATAATTGGACTTCACATAGCAGCTTTTACTGGTAATAAATCAATATTAAGTTCTAAATTGAGATTTTTTTTATTCATTTTTAATCTGCAGATTGAAAGATGGAATGAGCAGAGGGAAAACGGAACCTTTCCAGGTCCTCTGTAGGTGGTGCACACGCCGTTGAAGTTCAGAGAATGTGTCGAGCATAATCCTTTTTTTTTTTTTTTAATATAGCAATTTGAGGGAATAAATGATTTTGGTGTGTCCGTTAGAACCATGTAATGCGGCCCCTTCGATTAAATTGTTATCAACGAGTCATTTAATTTTGGATTATGCTGTTTGTACACTTCCTCATTTCACAACGGATGAGATTTGCTGCGTTATCAAAAAAAAGTTTGGTTGAAAAAACTATTTTTTAAAATATGGCAGTGTAAGGAATGATGTAAGAAATGTTGTACGCCAAGCATGATTGTTTAATTTTCTAATGTTGGCACAATAATCATAAGTATGTATGTTCCTACTGTCTCTATTTCGGCACAAGCTGCTTGCTCCGGGACTCTCGCCCCGATTTTATACTTGAAGTTGTGGTAGAGATGAAGAGAACGATTGATTGAGTACGCTACTAGTAAGTTACCATCTTTTATTATAATTGTGCACATTTTGTAAAGATTTAACTAAGACATTATACTTTAGTGGCATACCTTTAAATTGAAAATATAACTGTTTTCTTGGCACATAATTGTTGGGGCCAGTTCTATTGCTACAAACATTGTATTTTATGGTGCAATTGCCTTACCCGGATTAGAAACAATGTAATAGGAATCCCAAGTTCATACTCTTGTAAATTTCCCGTGCTTGAATTTCGGTTAAAATGGTGACTTTACAAGGACAGAGAATGATTTTGACATGTAAGTTGCTTTAAAAAAAAAATTCTACAGGGAGATAAGTCACCATTACTTCAACCAAAGTAGGCACAATAACACTCAAAACATCGTCTCTTATTGTCCTGAAAACTTGTATGAATGATTATGTTTTGGACCGAAGGAACCTTCACGGTTGCGCTCAACTAAATCAACTTGAATCTAAGCTACGACTCGAATCAAGTTCAATCATAATTAGACTTTTTTTCCGTTGTCCGCTTCATAAATTTAGTGGTAAGATCGATATTCATATCTTTAAATAATACTTCATTTTATCAATAGATAGAGGGTGTTTGGTGGATATTAAAATTAGATTTTTAGTAGATTATGATGGAAGTTTTTGAAATGTGTGGTTGAAAAGTTGTGAGACCCATGAAAGATGTGGTTAATATTCATTGTTTGACTTTGACTTAGATTAAAATCAGATTTTAATCTAAAACAAACAGGCCAATGTCGGGGTGAAAGCTAGCCCCACCCCATTCCTCCTCCAACTATATTCGATTAAAGGCGGGTGAAGACTTGCTCCTTTATGAAAATTAGATTTAATGATGAGTCGAAAATCAAAGAAAAATTTAGTTTCATTTTAATACAATCAAATTCAACGTATTGTGGGGATTTTGCCAAGGTATAGGGGACGCTTGTCAATTTTTCATTAGCAATTGGCAAAAAAAAAAACTACCAATTAGGTGCGTCAGGGCAAAACCTGTACACTGCCTCGCAAATAATCCTCTGTACAAGGGAAATAACTGTGACCCAAATGAACAAAATTGATACTTTGAAAGTGAAGAATTCTATTATAATGTTAAGAGAAAATGTCCCACAAATCCATTCAATCAAGTCTAAAGACTCAATACCACCGATCTATTTCTTAGAATTTCGTCTCTCGACCTTGCTACATTTACAATTTTAAGTGTACACTTTGTCACGTTGCATTTTTCAAATGGACAATTTAAACTTTAAACAGTTTTTTCAACCAATTATCATTTGACAATAATATAAGCGTCAACCAAAGTGTATAAATTCAGTGTACAAATAGCAAAGTCCTTTTTGAAGGCGGGTGAAGACTTGCTCCTTTTTGATTTTGTACTGCACACAGAGAGACAGAGAAATACCAGAATTCTTTGGAATATCAACCTCACTTGAAGAAGAAGGTATACAAGTTTTCACTTGGTTGGCTAAAGATGTGTAAAGCTGGTCGTTTTGTGGTTTAAGTAAGGTCATCAGCTGAGCATATTGCTCGTGTTAAAGACATTTGGGTGTTGCTACTGAGCTGCTCTTGTCCAGACTCACTAAGAGTGACCGCTTGGCAGAAGGTCCAGTGGCTCTAGTCTTTCCATAGAACTTGTGCCTCGATGGATAGCCATGTAATTTGAAGCATCTGTCGGTTGTGTGTCCAAGCATATTACAATAACTGCACGCTAGTTTATCAGGATTGGCTTTGAAACATCTGTCAAATGAATGTCCAGCCTTTTGCAAAAGGTGCAGTAATATTTCTCTGAGATGTTATATTCTGTTTTCCTACATCTCTAGCAGGAATATCAACAGAAATTTGACTTCTCTTTTCTTCTTGTTGAATAATGGAATACACCTCATTAAGACTCAGAAAAGGTTTGATCAGAAGAATTTGAGCCTTAAGGCCATTGTATGAGTTATTAAGTCCGAGAAATTTCATCACCAAATCCCTCTCTTGATTATTAACTATTGTCTTCAGTCCCTCACATGTACAGTTAGGAATACATTCATAATTCAACAACTCATCAAGAAGGGCTTTGAGTTTTGAGAAGTACATACTCAGAGTTTTGACTCTGTTTTGCAGCGCAACCAATGATCCATCAGTGGACTACTTGCATCAGCTAGGGCTGGGCGCGGGTCGGTTTTGTTTGGTTCTAGAAATTTTCGGGTATTTAGTAAATGGAACCGTCGGTTCCACGGTTCCAGATATAATTCTGGAACCGCGGGTTCGGTTCTGTTCGGTT
>CAIGRK010291888.1:0-22282 GCA_903798315.1 Fraxinus greggii | reverse complement strand
AGTAATTAATTGAAGAATTGAGAGACATATTTGAGGAAGCAGCGATCTTGAAATGTCAACTTTTTGCTTCAAGAATTGCTCAAGATTCCATTTTTTTAAGTCAAACAACGTGGAATATAATCCTAGTTATTAATCAATTTCAATTTAAACATTAATATTATACTAAGCCCTGTTTGGTTCACATTAAAATTCTCGTTCTTCTACTTATTTTCAACCACACATTTTTCAATAGAATAATATTTTCCATCAATTCAATAACTTTTCCTTCTTTTTCAACCACACATTCTCCATTAATCTACCATTTCAAAATACATTTTTCCAAAATAATGTGGATCAAACACACCCTTAGAAAAAGTGACCATTTGATTGTCATTGAGAATTGTGAAAATGAAATCGGGTTGCAATGGATCGATTCTTGTTTGGTCTCGATTTTTTTTATGGGTCCACTGGTTTTGTTCAAGTTTAGATCTATACTTTTACATTTCATAAATAATTTTTAAAGCTTTAATGTTATTGGATGATAATGTATGCTAAGTTATTCTAAAAATATTTGAATTTATATAAATTAAGATTTAACTAAAAAACTACTAAAAAATAATTATGGAACTGAATTAGATGTAGTTCTGTAATTAGAATAGAGAATTGGACAAGAACCATTCAGTTATCGATTCTAAAATTCACAATTGGAACAAAAAAAAAAAAAAACTATGCCTGTCCTACTTCAAAATTCAGTCACAAGCCCTTTCTCCTTTTGACCCCTCGTACACCATCACAACTTAGCGCTTGCTTAACCACAATCCCTACACTAGTGGCCACCCAATCTTATGTGTAGTTTCGATCTCCATCCTAGCCAATTTGCTAGATTTTGCTCTAAATAGAGCCGTTCTACCCCTCTTATTTTACAACTTATTTATAGATAGCAAATGAAGGATGCCCATCCATTGGGAGACTTGCAACAGGAGTGGAAGGTTGAGGAGGAAACATTTCATTTTAAACATCGAAGACCAACTTGTAAAGAAGTCGGAGGATGGGGACTAACCATGCAAATTTCCGACAAAATATCTTTAGTTTGTTTTGAGAAAATTGCACAGAGATCCTACTACGCCATGTAATATTTCAATCCACCATCTTTATTTCTTAATTGTTAGGGTTTTCATTCTTTTGAGTTTTTAAAACTAATCTTTATAGAATGCTTGGGTTGTCTTAAAAGTTTCCTTGTAAGACAGATACATACATTTTCTATCTCCGTCTTATAAATAAACTTACAAGTCCACCCAAACACGCTCTTACGAAACGATGCACAACAAACACGAAAAATCGAACGCTTGATTCCTTAGAACTATTAGGTCAGAATATGTCATAAACTTTTAAAAATCATGAATTCAAATGAGCAATTTTTTCCCTCCTCGAGATACAACAGTTCTAGTAAGTAATAACATTTTGATGAATCTGGGTAGCATTTGTCTTTCTCATACGAAAGGAGATAAATTAAACTAATATTCTGAATTCCAGCAAAAATACCCTTCATAGTCAAGATTAGGGTGTCCTCCAAGCCAAGGGCTTACTCGTTGAGTTCAGAGTCATAAGTTCGGATGTTGGTTTTGACTCCATATACTCTTAGGAAACGTATGGCCGATCACGAATTTGCCTTAGAGTGTATGCCTGGCTAATGGTCAAGGTCGTGATGTAGGAATCACGTAATGTCAACGAAATCGTTGCTTCAAATAAGGGTCTCCTTCGAGAAGATCTTTATTCCCTCATGGTTAGCCTTCAAACGCTCGCCAAATGACCACAAATGCTCTGAAATTAGGAGTTTATCGTACAAAGCAGCAATACCAGGGCCCCATTTAGCAAACACTATCTCGACTAAATCAATGAGGACTAAAGAAAGGCCACGGATTGTACACGTCCTGCAACATATGGAGGTCCTTGGTGTCCTTATCCATAGCATATATGAATGCTGCTCCAAAGCCAAGCCACATGGAAAGATGAAATCTAGTTTGTGTTCAAGCAAAGATCCATCGACTAGCTTTGAGCGATTCAATGCCCCCACTTGGTTTCCGTTTAGAATGACGCCTACCAATGTTCATCCGACCATACTCCAATTCAGAGGTAGCCTAAAATAATGAATAGATGTTGGTATATGCATAACTATGGGTGTGTTTGAGTCACATTATTTTGGAAGAATGTATTTTGGAATAGTAGATTGATGGAGAATGTGTGGTTGAAAAAGAAGGAAAAGTTATTGATGTGATGAAAAATATTATTTTATTGAAAAATGTGTGGTTGAAAATGAGTAGAAGAATGAGAATGAAAATTTTAATGTGTACCAAACAAGGGCTTAGNATGTTCATCCGACCATACTCCAATTCAGAGGTAGCCTAAAATAATGAATAGATGTTGGTATATGCATAACTATGGGTGTGTTTGAGTCACATTATTTTGGAAGAATGTATTTTGGAATAGTAGATTGATGGAGAATGTGTGGTTGAAAAAGAAGGAAAAGTTATTGATGTGATGAAAAATATTATTTTATTAAGAAATGTGTGGTTGAAAATGAGTAGAAGAATGAGAATGAAAATTTTAATGTGTACCAAACGGGGGCTATATTAATTAAAATCACTGGAGACCGAACAAATATGATACACCACTGTTGTAGTTACTTACAAGGTGGAAATGCTGGACAAAATGGGGTTCTTTGAAGACAATGGAACAGTACTATTCTGTGGAAACAACATCAATTGCGTCCAAAAGTGCATGCTACTCCGATTTCAGGAATATAGGAGATGCATTCCATATTCTCGACCATGGAACACTGTCAGCTTCACGCCATATTTCTTTGCAACTTGGACAAGCTCCTTTTGAACCTTGTACAATTGCCAAGCTGTTGAAAGCCAACCAGCATCTTTCCAGAGTAACCAATCATGACTTCTTGCTTCTCGTTAATCTGGTTTTTGTACCAATCAATCGAAAAAAAGGTGTGCAACAGCAGTAGGAGCAGCCTCTAAATTAGCTAGTTTCTCAAAAAAGAGGAACGACTTTTAAGGGGTGCTTCACATGGCATTCACGCTGCAGAAGTTTGACTTCTAGCACATCAGATGGTGATGTAGCTATTGAGATGATGTATGCTCCAAAACAATCTGCTGGGAGTTCTGCTAACACCTGAAATATATCCAAAGCATCAGTGATTTCTTCAGTTTTTGGAGGATCGGGTCCAAATAGGGGATACTTTCCACTGAGTTCAGACTGTTAGGTTTAGAATGGGAAGAAGCAAAGAACTGTGCACGAAGGAGATGGAGAAAAAGAGAGAATAAAAAATGATAGATTCCTCTGTTAAGAATATTAAAATCAATGTACAGTGATGGGCTAAATATATACATTTATGCCTAACAAACTAACTGTATTCTGGCACAATAAGAAAGATTCTAGAATATATATACAAAGAATTAAAAAAAGAGAATAATAATCTAAAAGATAATATATACAAATTAACCCTTTCCAGACTTAGCATTTGATGATAAACGGCATGTGTCTGTAGTGGAAGTTGGACAACCTGCAGCATGAGGATTTTCATTGTGTAACAGCCCCCCCCCCAAGATGGAGAATAGAGATTCACTATTCCCATCTTGAATAAGTGTTGCCGTAGAAGATAGGAGGGTAAAGCTGTGGTAAAAATATCAGACAGCTGACTATTTGATGCAATGTGAGCAGTGGTGATGCTTCCCACTTGAATCTTGTCTCGGATTAAGTGGCAATCCACCTCAATATGCTTCGTTCTTTCGTGGAAAAAAGGATTGGCAGCTATATGGAGAGCTGCTTGGTTGTCACAATAAAGTAATACAGCTTGTGGATGAGGACTTGAAGATCAATGAGTAGATAATGAAACTAAGTAATTTCAGAACATGTAGTGGCCATAGAATGATACTCAGCTTCAGCTGAGGAACGAGAAACAATCGATTTTTTCTTAGATTTCCAAAAAACCAGAGAATCCCCAAGAAACATACAATAGCCGGTGACAATTCTACGCTTCAGGACATGATGCCCAATGAGAGTCACAAAAGGCATTGATCTGAAGCTTGGAAGAAGATGAAAGTTATATACCTCGGCCAGGAGCAGCTTTAATATATTGAAGTACCTTATGGGCTGTGGCCAAGTGGGAGGTGGTTGGATGATCCATAAACTAACTGATGAGCTGGACAGTATAGGATATATCAAGCCTAGTAATTGTGAGGTATAGCAAACGACCTATAAGTTGTCTATAGGTGCTCGGGTCTGAGAGGAGAACTCTAGTAGTCTTGCTAAGTTTGAAATTCTGCTCAAGAGGAAGCTGAAGGGGCTTGCTGCCAAGGGTACCAGAGTCTGCCAAGATATCTAAAGCACACTTTCTTTGGCATAAGTGAAGCCCTTCGAAGGATCTAGCAACTTCCAAGCGAAGAAAGTAGCGTAAACAACCAAGATCTTTAATCTTAAATTGGATGTTGAGGAAACATTTAAGAGATGCAATAGAAGAAGCACAATTTCCAGCAACAATAATATTATCTACGTAAACTAGAAGGGCAGTGAAAGAAGTGCCATCTAATTTAGTAAATAATCTGTAATCAGCTTTAGATTGGTGAAAACCAAAAGCAATGAGTGAAGAGGAGAATTTAGAGTACGATTGTCGTGATGCTTGTTTAAGGTCATAAAGACTCTTGAGGAGTTTACAAACTTGGTTGGGTCCCCCTTTGGTGTAATCGGGTGGTTCACACATATAAATCTCCTCATTCAAATCTCCATGGAGAAATACATTGTTGACATCAAATTGAAAAAGAGACCAACCATGAACAGCAGCAATGGACAGTAAAACTCTCACAGTAACAAGCTTAGCTACTGGAGAAAATGTCTCGGTATAGTCTATGCCTTCTTGTTGTGTAAATCCCTTCGCTACAAGTCTTGATTTTAAGAATTCTACAGACCCATCAGCATTAGACTTGGTCTTGTAGACATATTTGTAGTCAATAGCCTCTTTTCCAAGAGGTAAGTCAGTGATGATCCAAGTATGGTTTTGTTCTAAAGCTAACAACTCAGCTTCCATGGCGTGACACCAACCAGGGTGTTTCACAACTTGTTTGTAAGTAAGGGGATAAAAAATGGTAGAAATTGATGTGGAAAAGGTAGTGAAAACAGAGGAAAATTTTTGGTAAGATAAAAAATTAGCAAGAAAACAGTGATTACCAGGTATGGAAGTGGTCTGCAACTGAGAAGGAGCTGAGAGTAAGGTCTAGCTGCAATAAAACTCTTGTAAATATTGTGGTACTCTCCTTAGTCTGGTAGACCTGCGTAGAGGAGGGTTAGATGGGGTATTGGGGGTAAAAATGGTAGGTGAAAGTATGGGAGAAGATGTGAAGGGAGAGCGGTCAGGTATGGTTGATGTGGGGAGAACGGGTGATGGTGAATGGGTGGTTGTATGGTGAGGTTGGGCATGTGGTAAAGTGGGAGAGTCAAGGGGAAAGTCAAATATATCGGGGTAAGGGTTGTGTAAAGACAAAAGTGGGCTTAGGGGAGGTAAAGGAGGTATGTGTATTATGGTGTGGAATGGAAAAATGGTCTCATGGAATAGCATATCCCGAGAGATGAAAGTTGTTCTTGACTCAAGGTCAAGAGGCTTGTAGCCTTTAGTGCCAAAAGGATACTCGAGAAAGATGCACATGCGACCTCTAGGATCAAATTTCTTCCTACCTTGATGTAGGGTGGAAGCAAAGCAAAGCAAAGGGAACAAAAAACTCTCAAGTGAGAGTAAGAAGGTGGATGGTTAAATAAAAATTCAAAAGGAGTTTTATTGTTAAGTAAGGGGCTAGGGGTTTTATTAATGGGATATGTGGCTATTATAACACAGTCATTCCAAAATTCAAGAGGAATGTTGGCTTGGAATTTTAAGGCTCTAGCAACATTGAGTATGTGTTGATGCTTTCTTTCCACAACCCCATTTTGTTGGGGGTGTGGCAACACAACTAGTATGATGAATGATACCTTTTGTGTTGAAGAATTCTTGCATTTGAAATTCTTTGCCATTGCCACTTCTTAGAATTTTAATTTTGAGATCAAATTGAGTATCGATCATGTTGGCAAATGATTCAATATTATTTTTCTAGTTTCTGCTTTGTTGTGAATAAGATAGAGCCATGCACTTTGAGTGAAATCATCAACTATGGTGAGAAAGTAAAGGGAACCATCATAGGCAGGGACTGAACTTGGCCCCTAGAGTTCACAGTGCACCATTTCAAATGGTTTTGTTGTTTTATGTGTGTTGTGAGAAAATGAAAATCTATGAAATTTTGCTAATGGACAAACATAACATGGTTTTGTATTAATGGCAGAAACGTAGTCTTGTACAATAGGATCTGTGATCATATGTAAAATTGGAAATGAAAGATGACCTAGGCGACAATGCCATAGGTCAGTAACATTATGAGAACTAGTAACAGAAGCTATAATGAAGTTCTTGGTTAATGGCTGAAGTGTGGTGGCCAGAGTAGAGGGAGAAACAATAGTTTTAAGCAAGTAATAAAGTCCATTCTTCACTTCACCCTTCCCGATTGTTGTCCATAAGAGAAGGTCCTGTATGAGGCAAAAATCAGAGAAAAACACTAGACAACAGGTCAGTGTGGCAGCCAATTGCTTGGCAGAATCATATTGAATTTAAACGATGGAACACATAAAACGTTAGTGAGAAGAATGTGTTGGTTAACTGAATTGTGCCTCTGTGTGTGACATGAACATTTGTCCCATTTTGGTAATTGAGTGAGAAAATATGGCTATGATAGTGGTCAACAAAAGGGGTAACATACCATGTGGTCTGTTGCACTTGTATCAATAATCCAAGGAGCATGTTTAGTGTAGTGTGTGCTGGTGGATAAGCAAAGTGATATACCAAAAATGTGAAGAGTCGAAGTTGTGGAAAATTGGATTGAATTTGATTAGCAGAAGTCTAAACAGTAGGGAAAATCTCCTGAGGTTGGAGTAAAGCCATGAGTTGCTGGTATTGAGCCTTAGTAAGACCTACTCGAGCATCACTGGCAGCCTCTGGGTCAGAAGCAGATTGAGCAGCAAGAATAGAGGAACATTGGGATTTATTGAACAGTTTATAGCCAGGAGGATAGCCATGAAGCTTGTAGCATTTCTCCATCGTATGTCCAGACATGTTACAGTGAGAACAAATAGGTGCCTCAGCATTACCAACTTTAAAACAAGTCTCAAACATATGACCAGTGACCTTACAATGGGTACAGTAAGCTTTGTCTCTCTTGGTTTTGGAATGGAGAGGGAATTTGGTGGGATTGGGATAAGGTTGTCTAATGGCAAAAGCCATGGAATTTGGTAAGGGAGAGATAGAGGCCATCTGGTAGTGGCGTTCTTGTTGTTGGATGAGGGAAAAAACTTTGGTCAATAGGGGTAATGGATCGAGAAGCATAATCTGGTCTCTAACAGGAAAGTAGGTGTCATTCAACCCCATCAAAAATTGGAAAACAGAATCACGTTGGTAACGATCAGAGAGTGTTTTCATGGAACCACATGTACAAACATGAATAGGATCATATATCAATAACTCATCCCATAAAGTTTTTAACTTGCCGTAATAAACACTTATATCGTCTGATTCTTGGAGGAGGCTAGCTACGGACTTCTTGAGCTGATAAATTCGAGGTCCATTTTGATGAGAGAATCGATCCTCAAGATCGAGCCAGATTTCACGAGCGTCATCAACGAAGGCCACGCTAGCTTTTGATGGAAGGGCTGATGGAATTCTGTAACCAAGAAACCACCATATCGTTGTAGCATTCCCACAAATCGAAGAGAAGATCATCTGGGTCAGCTGGTTTAGGGATTGAGCCAGAGATGAAGCCCAACCTTTTTTTTCGCGTGAAGTGCTCTCGCATCGCTTGTGACCAGGTGGAATTGTCGCCGGTGTCTAGGCAAAATGGGTTGCTAGTGTCTGTGAGGTTGAGGTATTTGGTTAGGTTTTAGGTACGATTGTTGGTTGGTGAATGGCTGGAATGAACCGAGGGTTGGGTAGGAGAGGAAGAAGAATCGTCTGAACTAAGGGAATCCTCCATGGAAGGTGCTCTCCCTATCTCTGATACCATGTTATGTTTAGAATGGGAAAAAGTAGAGACTTGTGCATGAAGGAGATGGAGAAAATGAGAGAATAAAAAATGATATATTCCTCTGTTAAGAATAATAAAATCAATGTACAGTTATTGGCTAAATATATACATTTATGCCTAACAAACTAACCAGATTCTGGCACAATAAGAAAGCTTCTAGAATATATATACAAAGAATTAAAAAAGAGAATAATAATCTAAAAGACAGTATATACAAATTAATCCTTTTCCAGACTTAGCATTTGATGATAAACGACATGTGTCTGTAGTGGAAGATGGACGACCTGCAGCTTGAGGATTTTCATTGTGTAATACAGACACGAGCCATCCTTGCATACGTTCTTCAGACTATTCTCGATATCAAACGTTTTCCAAGCGTAGATAATTGCATTTAGAAAATCAGTGTGCCTGTTTGATTCAGTCTTATATCAAGTTTCACAAGAGAGAGACCAAAGTTGGAAACTCGCCTTAGAAAATCCAGATTCCCAAGAGAGAGTCCAAAAGTGAAAACTTGCATTAGAAAATCCATTAAGGTTCCCATCAGCTATTGGTCGATCCCCACAAGCACAAAAAGATCTATAGTAGAGTTCAAGTGGTTCCAACTTCCAAGGTGTGCGTGTAAGTTTGACTCCTCAGAAATGTCGAATAGTCCTTGAGCTAATAAGGGACATGAATGTTCAGGTGTCTTGTAGAGTTTACAATCCCGCCATTGACGTAATCAATATGCATGATAATTAGGCAACAAACCTCCCATGCTTTTGACGTAACGATCATCAGACGGATTGGCTAGGAAGAGCACTAAAGACAAGATCCACAGTTTGAATTTTAAAAGCATCATAATTTCTTGTGGGGACTTTTTAATATCACAAGTAGGGCGGTAAATGGATCGAGTCTATCTATATCTGATCTGATTCGATAAAAATAATTATTCGATACGATCCGATAATTCAATGGATATTTGATTGTTAAATTCATATCCGATTTGTTATATTATCGGATATTCGATCCGAGATTAAAAAAATTAAGGAAAAATCAATGTTGAAATTTACTTTTTTCTCTAATTCTTAAACGAGTTTAATAATTATAAATTTTTTAATTTTTTTTTTAACTTTTAGCCAATTGGATTGAATGGTACAAAAAAGTTGCTTATCCATTGATTAACTCATTTATTTACAGAGGACATTTTCAAGTATTTTGTTTTAAACTTTTGATATGGGATAAAAATAAATTTGGGTTGGCTATAGTTTATTGTACATTTGGTTCGACTGTAATGTATTGTACATTTAGTTTGACTGTAGTGTATTGTAATATTATACAAATAGTTATTTGTATTTTATTGAATTAATTGTTTTCCTATCTTTTACTAATTAATAAAAATTTAAAACTTCCAAATATTTCAATTAGCATCATTATACTACATCTTATTTACCGACTATATTTATTTTGTTAAGCTCTTAAAAATGCATTTGATGCTATAATTTGTATATATTATTAAATAATTTTTAGATTGATTAGAAATTTAAAGTAATATTAAAAAATAAAATTTTTTTTTTTTTATGTCTAGGCTTCGTCTAGACTAATCTAGCCCAAAACCTCCATGCATCACCACGCATTGTGTGATCCTTGGAAAACTCGCAAGTGCACATGATCATGGTCAAGGAATATAATGATGAATAGAGTGTCGAACCCTCGAAAACTTGTGTTTGACCTAGTTAAAATTAATTGTAACTTTAATCGAATAGCAAACAAATTTCGTGATTTTTTTCTATACTAATACTTAAATTATCAATTAAACTAATGAATATAAGTAAATGTGTTTTTCAAATATATGAGATACATTGCTAATTGTTGAATCTCCCTTACAATTCCATTTTTAGTGGAACAATTAAAGTGACAATTTAAAATCATTCATGTTGATCAATATTCCTAATTCAATTGAAAGCCTCACTCGTAGCGATCAAATATATTCCCCTCACGGCCTCACGTGACCCTTCCAGCTCTCTATAAAAGATGCAAACATGATAAATGTATTAACAAGTGCTAGAACACATATTGAAATCATATGAAACATAGATGTGTATATATATCCTCTATCGAACCGTACAATGTTTATTATATTGTGCTTAAACCATATTGTCTAATTCGATAACAATAAAATCCACTAACAATTCAATTGGTGATCAAGCAATTGAAAATGACGATAAAAACGATAATAAATATTCACAAATCAAATTAAATTAAAGTCAAAATAAATAATTAAAAACTAAAAATATCATAACAAGGGTTCATCTCATCCTACTATTATATAAAACTAGCATAACACATTGAAATTACAAGACATCATAATTAAGTGAAAAGATATAACCTGAATTTTTGATAAATTGAGAATATGAAGATGAATCTTGAAATCTTGAATCTCTTCAATGATTTCTTGATGAATCTTCACTTGCACATTCTCTTCTTTATCGAAAAATCAAGTTTGAATTTTCACTTGATTGGATTCTTGTAAGTCCACTTTAATTCTCTTACAAAAATTATGAATTTTTCTTATTTGATAATAATAATTGATGAATATTGGAGTATGAGATATATATGAGAGGTATCTAATATGTATTCTATTGTTAGATAATTGTAGGAGTAGAAAATTGGTTGAAAATCAAGTCTAAATTGACTTCCAAAAAAGTTCCAATCGAATAAGGATAGTTGCATTCGTGCGAGAATTTTTTTGTCTTTGTACAATAGTCAGTATTTTGACCATAACGTTCTCTCCTGATATCCGATTGAGGAAATTCAAAATGCGTTGGAAAGATGACGCAAAGGGCTACAACTTTGATATGGTAGAATTTTTCCAATTCACGCGTTTACTATTCCGAAAATGAGTCTCAATATTCAACTAAAAACTGAAATATAACTTGTGCGATTAGAAATTGATTTTGATAATATTTTGATCATATTTCATTCATTTTTTAGTTCTAATTCCTTCAAATTGTCTCGTAAAAATCTTTAAAGTATCGTCTTGTGGTCTGAATCAACTATTGAATAATTGTAATTTGGTCCTCAAACCATTAAGTTTTACGTATATAACTTAAAATGTAACAATTTAGAATATATCTTGTCAAAAGAACTATCAAATATCGATATTTTAGTCCTATGCTTCTTAGAAAATTGGGTACACGTGGTTTGACCTTCTTATTTTTATTTTTTTTTTGAATTTGATGACTTTTTTATTCTAAATTTCTTTATTCTCTCATTTATTTATTTTAGTAACAAATAACATGCAATAAAAATATTTAACCGATTCAACTATTTATAACAAATTGGATCGGATTAACCTATTTCCATATTCGATCAATTTAATTAACAAATTATCTTATTTGGATCTTGATTATTTTATAGAGATACTAAATCCACCTCTTATTAATTTCATCGAATTCGGATAAAAACCAAATCTATTGACAGCCGTAACCACAAGTCTCTTGAGAGTTTCTTCTATGTCAGATTCAGTTATTGAAGAGCTCTCATCAGCATAATCACCTTTTTTACTTTTTATTCCGTCGCAATAAGCAATCTGAACCTCCTCAGCCAAGTTGGCTAAGTTAAGCATTTGAGAAAAAGCTTTTGCAATAACAATTGAATCCACCGGATTCAAACTCAACAATAAATTTCCAACTTTTTAGGGTCGTTCTTGCCTTCATACTTGGCAGAAAGCTCATAATATTCTTGTACCTACAATCACAGAAGAAGGCCACGCATCGAATTTTTTTTTATTAAAGACAACAAATTATCTGCCGACATGTCATTTTATCAATGCAAATCATATGAAGATCCCAGCCAAAACCATTCCTAACATAAATATTCAATCTTCAATAGGAAAGACAACTTCTTTGGGAATTTGTCATATTTACCAATTTTGGAGCCTCAAAAACCAAAAATAATGAATCATTACACTTCAGATTCCTGAATTGTATCCAAATACGGGCATCAAATTTCCAACATCTTAGTAAAGCCTTTGGGGTCTATCAATGAACCGAACGGAACCGAGCTGACACAAAAGGCCACGCAGTCTAACTCTAATTTATTGGGAAACAAATAGGGTCATTACTCGATACCCAATGTCGCTCGAAACAGGTAAAAATTAACCAATAAATACATCAATACATACTTTCTCCTTGTGATCCTCCCCATGCAAATCCTGAAGAATTTCAAGAAACCAAACATGTCTACTTCAGACACTTTAACAGGCACCAAATTGACCATCGTTTGATGCCATCTTCTCTATATTCCTATTCTCCATTAATCTCAAATTCTCTCACCAGTCATGAATTCTCAATTCAAAAGGAGACTCCGATTGGCAAAATACCCTGCAAAAAAGAGTCTCAAAATCACGGATTTGAATGAATCACAGTGATATAACACCTTTTGATCATGAACCATGAAAGTAGGATCGAATTAAACGTAAAGGTATATCTCATCAAAGAAAAATAAATAAAAATGCAGCTCATGCAAATAAAAGGAAATTCAAAGCAATGGCCTTTTTTTTCCCTTTTTTTTTTCTGTTTAAAACCTGTAAATTAAAAGTTGGCAAATTATCGTTCTTGATGGAATACCTTATTGTGTGAGTGCGAGTACGAGTTATAGAGAGAGAACAGAGACAAGATCCAAGGAGTCTGCACAATGGTTGCATATGTAGACAAAGCATATCTTATTATTTTGAGTTCTACCAAGAATATGTAAGGGCAAGTTTGGAGAAGCTTAAAAGATCGTGTAGTTTCTATTACAAGTACACAAATTCAGAGCATGTTTGGACAATACGTTTAGAGCTCGTTTGCCATGACTTTTGCTTTTGCTTTTAGAAGAGCTTTTAGGGAAAGCTATTTTAACTTTTGTTTGAAAACTTATTTTTAAAACAGCTCCATATTCTGAAAATGCTTTTGGAGAAAATCATATCGGACGAGCTTCCTCTAAAAACTTCAAACCAAAAGAAACATTTTCATAAAACTAATAAAAAAGATCCAAAAACAGCTTTTAAATTTCAAAAGCCACCTGTGACTTTTTAAAAGTCATGCCAAATAGACTCTTAGTGCATGTTTGGACAATGGACTCATGAATCTGTCTTATTTTAACATCGAGAAATGAAACAAGAATTAAACTTTCATCTCTAAATTTGGCTCATTCATGGCCTGTCCTTTTTGTTTTTATGCCAAACGCATTCTTATTGTTTTATTTTATTTTTCAGGGTGTGGGGCTCCTGTTTTCCCACTCTCAAATCAGTGTTGTGCAGTGTTGAAGCGGACAATTCGGGCTCAAACTAATACTCCTGCTCCCTTTAGTTTCTGTCACTTTCACTCTCTTTTTTCCTTTTAAAATTTAATTTTTTTTTTTTGGTAGATGGTTTCGATATGAATCTCTTTCAAGAGATTATTAAGCTGTGCATTCCCCCGATAATCTTTAATTAGTGCACGTTTTGTTGAGCATAAATAAATTGATGTATAATATTTGCTTACAGGTACAATTGAAGAAGATTCAAATGTGCATTAATAGTAGCTTCTTGTTGGCTGTTTTGGTCCTCAATTTATTCTTAATTTGGCACTTTTTTTAAGTGTCGAGAAGGGACCATTGGGTGCAAAGCAAGCATTATGAACCCAAGCTGGAGTGAAAGAGGTTCCGGCGGAAGAAGGTAAAAGAGTCTTAGATAGATAATTTGGACGAGTAGGATTGAAAATGCCAAAGCTTTGGTAATTTTACTAGCTATCCTAAAAACATCAGACGTCAATTCATGGAATACTTCTGCTCTGCATACAAATGCAACAAATTGCCAATGTTCTTCTGCAGCATTTATAAGAGGCTGATTTTTGAACTAGTTTCTATTGTGCATTGTGTTATCAGAGGTTATTCTTGGCATTTATGAGAAAAGTACACAGTTTGAGAACCATCTTGCTACTGAAACGAAAGATTGCAGATCAACGGTTCAGCTTTCCCAATTCTGAACACAAAAACAAAGTACCCTATAATAACAACTAAGCGCTGCAATGACCAAGATGGTTTTCATTATAAATCACACACCAGAGCCACTGGCATCATAATAACTAAAAACAGACTAAGAGTAGAAATATTCAGCAATCAACCAATGTAAATTTCAAAATGCTGGCAAAGGAAATAACCAGCCTGAATCATAATCCCAAGAATACTTGAAAGATTAAATGCACTTTTCAGACATCTGGTAGTATCATAAAATCCCCGTTCGGTACAGATTAAAAGCCAATTAAAATTAAAAATATGACCGTTGTGAATTCTCCTCATCTCATAAAAGTCAACAATAACGGCTAATTTTTCAATTTTAATTTGATTTTAATCCCTACCGAACACGCCCAAAATATGCAATAATACTCTTTATGAACGCATTACNAATAACAACAAACATACAAGCATGCAAAACTATTTAGTTAGACAAACTAGTTTTTACCTCAAAATTTGAAGTCGCCATATTAAAGGCCTGTTCGGTACTGATTAAATGCCAATTAAAATTGAAAATATAACCGTTGTGAATTCTCCTCATCTCATAAAAGTCAACAATAACGGCTAATTTTTCAATTTTAATTTGATTTTAATCCCTACCGAACACGCCCAAAATATGCAATAATACTCTTTATGAACGCATTACATCTACCTACTCCCAGTCGAGTTTTGACACACCATCCAGGTCTTGCTCTAAAAATATCTAAGCTACTCTCCTACTATTCATGTAAAAGAGAACGAAAAAAAAAATCCTCCAATAAGTTCTTACAATCAAAATCTTTCTTTTCCATAAAAGAAACCACCTTAAATAGAGACCCCACAAGTTCAAATGATGGTACGAATGAGAGTTCCAGGTCATAGACCTATATAAAGACTGCACACAGCCAAAGCTGCACCTATGAACTTCTCGAAACCATCATTTGCAGAAGCATCACCTAAATATCATCAAGCACATTCATCATTGAAGTCCTGCAAAGTTTAGAAATGAATCAGAGAACTAAGTACTTCCGTCTTAATCACTGAAGCCAACAATTGCCAAAATACAGTGAGGAAAACCAGAAAGAGACAAGCTATACTCAGAAAACTAATGAATAAACCCATCCCAGTAACAGACCTAGTCAAAATCATTGGAAGCACCGTCACGGATTTGACAAGCCAATTAAAATAATAATCTAATGTTTTTCAAATTTAATTATATATTTTGTTTCATAGTGTAGAACATTTATTTTATGTTTATAGTGGTGTTTAAATATCAAGGGTCATGCAATTTTGCCTGCCCAGATTCAACTTCACAGATTTGTATTTTCCTTTTTCAACTTCATTCATCTTAGTTTCTTTGCAATTTCTATTTTTTTCTTACAAACGTGTTAGCCATGCGTATCTGGCGTGTCAACTGCTTGAATGAATATCTTACACGTGTCCTGTTTGTGTCGATATCCAATAGACGTCGGACATCGATACTCTGACCTCTCCGGTGTGCCCGTGCAGCCTATCTCTGAACATCAAAACCTCCATATCTAAACTAGTGCATACAACAAGCCATCCAAATAATTCAAAGTTTTTCCATTTGTGTGTGTCTATGGAAGATGACTGAACAGCTACAAAAAGTATTACATTGAATGTCTAAAGGTGAACCTTAAATTATCAATTGCAAAATTTCTCCTAAAAAATTGGAACTCAGGGAGTATTACCTAATAATGCAAAGTTTTTTCCATCACGGAAGACGAATTAACAGCTAAGAAGAGTATTACATTGAATGTCCAAGATGAATCTTGAATTCCCAATTGCAAAATTTCTTTTAAGAAATTGCAACTCAGAGAGAATTACCTAGGAAGCATGGACACGCCAGAAAGGAGTGTGTGCGTGTCAGCCACGTACAGGATAAGTGTCTGAAACATAGGGATGGCAATTTCATCTGAAAAACCCACAACCAGCCCTGAATGGGGCGAGAAAAGCGGCGTGATTTAGATTCCCTGGAGTTATGGAAATGCCACTTGACTACTTGTTACTATATTTCAAACAAATTAGTAAAGGAGATATGTAAAACCATCTAAGCGTGGAGGAAGATGGTAAACCATACAACTTGTAGGAAAAAAGGTTTCCAAGGTACATCAGCGGCGACTAAAGAGAAAACATTCATCAGCAAAGAAATCTCGTCCTTTACCTTAACAATATCCATTCATGTCCTAGGTGACTGCCCTGCATCTGATCCATCTGCAGAGGAACTATCACTGTCGGAATCTGCATGTAGAATACATAAGTAAATTTAATGAATAGCATCAATATAATTTGGATGACATAAGACAGGAGTGATTACGTAGCGCATAGAACTGTTGTTTGTGTGCTTGCAATGTGAAAAGGTAATGCTCATGCCGCAAACAGAATAGAGAAGAAATAATAGTGAATTACCACTTGAAGATGATCCAGAGTCACTGCTAGAACTACTAGACCTACTTGCATTATAACCCTGCTTTTCGCCTTGAGCGACAGGAGGGAGAGAAGAATTCTTTTCAGCTCCTTCAAAAATGTCAAAGAATCGCATACATCAGACAGTAGTACTTCAGTTTTCATCCAAAGTAGGAATAAATGACGTATCTAAAAAGCAATCATCTTAAGAATATTTTGCCACCTGTTCCACTTTCCTTCCGAAGTTTTGGAACTTCTGGGATTGTCCTCTGCAATTTGATGAAATACAAATTAAAATTATTAAATATTTCGGAACCAGAAATTATGTTTACAAGGATTCAGAATTGTAAATTCTAGACAATGTGCGATTGCAGAAATCATAATTCTAAAGCTCTTACTATCATCGGAGTGGTCCCAGCAGCTTCTGCTCTAGCTTGCAGAGCAAGTTCAGCTTTTCTCTTGTGTTTGCTCAGATTCTTTCTGTAATTAGAGACAAACCTATCAAGCTCCCAAAGTGTTTCCGGATCTACATGGTCAATGTCCACTTCAATCTCATCATCCTTTTGAGAAAGTGTAGTGTTCCTCTTTTTAATTATGTGAAGAATAGCATCAAGCTTTTCTGAAGGTAAGGTCTGAAGGTTTGTGCTGAGTCTTTGCTTCTCCTCATAAGTCATGCCCCTTTTATTGGGATCCTTCGCTTTAGGTTTCTTTGGAACAGGTGTCCTAACAACTTGCGAATGCTGCATTTTGGTATCAATGGACATGGGTGTAGACATTGACACTGACATATCCAACGTCCTCATTCGAGGGACGGAAGGGACATGGCCAGGAATAGGGGAAGCAACTGGAGCAGGGGCAAATTGAGACTGAGGAGCCTTTCTTAAAGTGGGGTTGGGCAATCCAGCATCCTGATATGTTTCGTATCTCCAATAGGGATTGTATTCGGTCTCTATCACAGTCCACTTCTCTTCAAATACCTGAGACAGCTGCTCTGCCATAGTGTGAACATCCTGCCCTTTCGGATTATATGTCATGGCATTACGAAACACAAGTCTTACATCCTCTGCAAATTCCCTAGGAGACTTGTACCAGTTCTGTGAAAGCCTATTCTTAATTGTACCCAAATCCATAGGGTGCTTAATAATATTATGGTAATCATGCAACCCCAATGCCCTGACATCCACGGGCTCATTGAACACCCAACCATGATTGTGCTTCATTAACCTCTGAAGTAAGTTATTACAACTCCTGAACACCTGATTCCTGTTCTTGTCAAAACCAAAACTAAAACCAGAACCGAAGCCAAATGTATGTTCTGTCTCCCTACCATGTTTTCTCCCATTACTTGCCTTCAACCTCTTACTTTCATGAGGAAGTCTGTCCTTCCCCAGGAGAAACTCCGAATTTCTGTAATATTGATTAGCCTTTGGAGTCCTTCTCTCCTTCTCAACAAAGTCAATGTCCCTGTGATGGTTTTCCATTACTGCAACACTGAGCTGCCTATTATACAGCCTTGTTTCTTGACGTCGCACTGCACCTACATCAGAATTTACCCTGGCTAACCCGATCAGCCTGCTTTCAGGATTCCCCACGGGGTCCACGTCTGAATGGACTCTGACCAACGCCCTCCTCTCTAGTGCATCATTCTCCACATACTTCGGCAGAGATTGAGCATACTGACCTAAATTACCCTCAGCAGAAGCCATATAAGTGCAATTAATGTCGCCATTGTTAATATTAGTGTCATCGTCAGCACGCTGAAGTTGCTTGGCTTCAAGCTGTTTAACTAACTTCCTTACTTGAACAAGCTCACACTGTAGCTGCTGTCTAAGCTCCCTAACCTCATTCTTCGGTGTTAATTTTGATAATTTAAATCTAACTCTATCATGAACCCTAGTTATCTCCAGTGGCTTCACAATTCCGTTCACATGAACTGGCCCATTGCCAATGGGTAGCGGAGGCGGTTCTGGAATTAGTTCTCTATCATTCTGTGGCTCATTCCCCCTCAGAAACTGTGCAGGTGACACTTCTCTACCATTTGGCAGCTCATCTGCACTAGGAAGCGGCAATGATGCTCTGCGATTCGGTGTTGATGATACATCAAGATTTTGCTGGTCAGCAGCTTGACTTTCACGGCCTTCTTGCACTTGCTTCTGAATCGAAGCATTATGCTCCGGTTGCAAAGGAGATTGTTTTACATACTGTGGATGTTTTTCCAGCTGACGCTGAGAAGAATTAACACCTTCACTCTCTAAGGTTGGTGAAGGAGTTCGTTCTCTATGTAGTCGTTGCTCTTGCAGCCTCTGCGGAGAAAAACTCACATATTCGGCCTCGGCGATTTCTAAATAATCTTTCCTAGCATTGTTATTGATATTCTCATGATTGGTGGTTGTTACGGTAGAACAATCAGCATTGGTGGCCAAAGAGAAGGCGGCAGCAGAATCATTCTGGTTCTCAGTGGTTCTGGAGTTGAGAGGCTCGGTCACCGCGGTGGTGGTGACAACTACGGGAACTTCGTCGGCGGCAAAGGTGGTGGCAATGGCGGCAGTGTCGTTGAGTTTCTGGGTTTTCTTGCGGAATCGTCGGGTATAAACTTTGCTATTCTCGGTCCATCGAACTCTTTCCCTCGATCTCAAAACATCAATCAAATCCCCTACAGTCCCCGAAGCCATACATGTAACCACCAAATAATAAAAAAATAAACCCTAAATTCTTTCAAATCAACTATCAAGAACCCAAAAACTACCCGAATTACAAAAGCTAGGGTTTCGATATGACCAAGAGAATACAAAACCAAAGTTTCAAGAACAAATAATCTTAAACGGAACTAGCTTATATATATGGAGATCCAACTCATCCCAAAGGAAAAAAAAAACGGAGGAGGGAAAAAAAAAAAATGGAAAGAGTGACTAAGCCCTGTTTGGCATCCTTCAAATATAAAAAAAATTGTTTTGAATAGAATTTTTTTGAGATGTGTTTTTAAAAAGTAGGAAAAAATTTTGGATTAACGTGTTTAATATTTTATTATCTGAATATGTGATAAAAATGAGTATAAGAAATAAATTAAATTAAATTAAAGAAAGTCAAACATGAGCTAAATTTTTTTGGGAAAAAAATTAAAAAAAAGGGTAAAAAGTTATGAAATTTTAGGGTTTGGGGAAAGAGGGACGCGGGTGTTCTGTCCTTCGATTCGCACTTTACTCACTTTCTCTCTCTACAAAATCGGTCGAGTGATTTTTCAAGGCACATTATTGATTTTGATGACGCGCTTGCTTACTAACGATAAGGCAGTGATAGGTTATGTTGACGCGCAAAATGTGTTGAATTGCACCACAAGCATAGAGTAGAGTTGTGATGGAACATCACGCGCTAGTACTAGAAATGGCTCTTGGATACAACATGTGATTTTAGAAGTACAGTCGCTTTTTACAAATTGTTTTAACATCTACTTTTCCTTTCCCGTGCATTTTTTTTTTCAGTTGTGCTACGGGTAAATAATAGATTTACATAATTATTTATATACACATGATATGATGAGATATGATTGGTTTAAATTTTTTTCAACAAAATAAAAAAACTACAA
This sequence comes from Fraxinus greggii, assembly GCA_903798315.1. Classification (NCBI taxonomy): domain Eukaryota; kingdom Viridiplantae; phylum Streptophyta; class Magnoliopsida; order Lamiales; family Oleaceae; genus Fraxinus; species Fraxinus greggii. Next base: position 2,134 of record CAIGRK010291888.1, on the reverse strand, counting down.
CTAAATAAAAAAAAGTTCTCCATTCTTTTTTTGACACCACATCTATATGTAAACATTCATATACAAGTAGCATTCTTCTTTTCTTTTTATATGTAATTAAATTGTGGACCTTCATAAAGTAATTGAAAACTTGTTCATAATTTCTAATTTTTATTTTATTTTATTTGTTTTTATTTAGTTAAGGAGTTATAGTTGTTAATAAAATCTCACATCTATTATGAATGTAGTTGTATGGGTATTGCAAAATCTTGTTCTAGAGAATCGTACTTGCAAATGTGAGAAAGAGAGGTTCTAGAGAATGCAATAATAGAGGAGACAAAATTGTTTCAAGCAGGGCATTCAGAAAAAAAAACCAACATTCCACATATAACTGCTTTCAGGAAATAAAAATTTTCCACTAGTCATCGCCGTATGCTCGGAAGCTGTAGCGCTCCTGATAGAAGCCATTGAACCAAAGATCAGCTTCAAACCATTTGGGGTAGCGAACAAGGTCACCAGCTACAAATTGCATATAGCGCCGACTCCCTTCAGGTACGACCCTCACCTCCCCTTCCTCAATATAAACTAATTGATCAACATGCCAGTCCCATGGAAGCTTGCATTTGCCTGTCTTCCACATCGACCATTTCGAAATGCCAAGCTCTGTCAGTCGCCCTTTCGATACATTTCTCTCCACCCTCACATTGTACAGCTCTTCCAACGGTTTTTCCATCCTCATCGCCCTAATACCTTGACATTGCCCACGAGTAGCACTTGATCTTCTATACTCTCTGCTGCCTTTGTTGATGGAGAAGACCTTAAAAGCAGGAGTCGAGACAACACTTGCCATATCCCCTCACCTTCTACTATATATCGGCAAACAACAAAACCAGCAAACTAACCCTATACAAATTTCAAAGAATTTTTCGCTTAACACACTTCATATATTTGGTGCCAGAACTGCTTCAATACACAATCTAGCAAACTAAGAATTCGAGATAGGAGGTTAATGTGTATGATTTAACCTCTAAAGTACAACTTAGAACATTAAACAGCGAGCCTTTCCGCAAAATTTCTCGTAAGAATAAAATCGACTTTATCTTACCCAAAGAAAATACAGTAGCATTTTCTTGCATATAAAACCAGAAATAATCAGTCACAGGGAGAGACATTTTCTGTTTCACACAATTGCACCACTCCAAATTAAGAAATAACACAATTACATTGATATTGATGAAATATACAGCCATTTATGCAAGTTTATGAATGCTTTTATCGATTTTATTTGCAAAACATCCCATATTTTTAATTCTTTTATTGACTCTGTTAATTCGGGTGGGAAAGAAACATAGCTCATGATTATTTAATAATAGCCCCTTTTCTATTTACACATACAATTCATTAGAATTGATTAGCCCTAATTTTGGTCCATTCAACATTTGCATAAAATATTCTGTACTCTGGTCCTAATTTCGAATTCTGCAATGCTTGTAATTCATAAACTCGAGTAATCAAAATCCCAAACCATTATTCAATTTGACGAATACGATGATGGAGTTCAAATTTCTAAACTCATAAAGATAAGATTTGTGAATATAAAAACAAAAATCACAGAACATATAATTTCCGACAGTAACCAAAGATAAAGAACCTTACTCTTTCGGGTCTGCTTGGAAATGGGCAGTAAAGGAAGAATGCTCGAATCCCAGCCACGCCAAAGCAAGATTGATGAGAAAGCTGGATACTGAATTCCCCAATTCTAAACCAGAGAAGAACAGACACAGGTTTACTTCTCATTATCCACTTAAGCACAGAGAAATGGAAAATAACATCAGAGGTCCCCAGCCTTTAATACACATTGTACTTTGGTCCTCGGGCTTAATACAGTATTTACATCAGTTTTTCATTTTGGTATCGCTTTAGTGGACTAATTTTACCCTTTTCTTTAACTGAAAAACCAAAATTTGTTGATAAGATTATTTTGTCCTTATTTTTAATTGAACAAAGAATTTAAATAAAAAAGCAAGAAAGGAAGGGGGGAAAAAAGGAGAGAGGGGAGGGTCATCATTTTTTTCTTTTTCTTTTTTAACTGACCATTAACACCCTGACTTTTTAAAAACTACACAAATCACTCGAGGTTTTTTTTTTTTTTTTT